>BQNB010005453.1:58165-89015 GCA_026074375.1 Tanacetum coccineum | reverse complement strand
TGTCTGGGAATTTAGTTAGATTGATGTTAGTATTAATAAGGAGAAAATAAAATTTAGATAATGAAATTATTTTATAATTAGTTAAGTTAGTTTTAATGTAAAAGGTTTTATAAATAAATAAAGGTTTCATAAAATTATCAAAATTAGAGGGTTATTATGTAAATAATAATTCTAATAAATAAAATAAAATAAAATATACGTATGTGTTGGAACGACCGGTTGGAAGAAAAAAAAAGGAAAGTAAAAGCCCAATTACACTACAACTCTAATTAGTTAATTATCTAGTCAATATATATATATATATATATATATATATATATATATATAGTGTGAGGTTCTTTTCAGAACCAAATAAATGTACAGAACTGCGAGAACTAATCTATACCGTTAGATTTGTGATCAATGGTCAAAATGATTGATGGCATAAATGTAAATAAATATAAAATGAGGTAACTTTTTGAAATTGCTGGAGGGGTACAAATGTAATTTTGCTTCTATATTTTCCACAGAGATCTAAAAATTAAGATCCACATTATCAGTTATCAAAATCATTTTTTCCCAAAGCATCATTCTCTTTCTCTCTAGGTATCATCGCTGCCGTTTCTCTATGATTTTTGAAGTCGCCATAAAACAACGGATTAACAATTCATTGTTGAATATAAACACTATTGTTTGAATATTATTTTCTTTAACTAGTAACTGTTTGCGATAAACAAATGTTTAGTGGAAAACAATTATTTTTTGTTTTCAATTTGTGATTCCTTTACCAGGTTTTTTATTTCTTTCACTTCTTGATTGCTAATGCGAGGCATAACGTATGTTCTTTATTTTGTTTGGATGAATTAGTTAAATTTTTTATGAATAATTAATGTATTCACTGATTTTGGGCCCTTAATTTTGCGTTGCTTTAGAGGTTTCTGAACGAACCCACATATTAATTTCCATCGATTTTTGTAGTGTTTTGGTGTTAGTTGACAACTCGATTATTGTCTAAATAGTTAATTGATTTCTTCAACGTGTGTGTATATTATGTTTGTCATTAAGTAGTTTAATTCTTGTGGCTGTTTCATCATTTACATTAACTTTAAATTAATTTTATACAATTCAATGTTAATGTCTCTTATTTTTGTGCAGGTAAGTGGCTAGAGTGAGGTTATTATAAAAACAAGGGAGTTTGAGCAATACTCGTCGAGCCGGTTATGCACAAGTGCGCAACTGTGCAATTAGAGGCTTCAGTTATGGGTATATTTAATTTGTTAATTGAAGTTTTGTTTACTTATTTCACAAAATATGTGTTGGGGTATATCCACAAATGGTTCATTAACATGTCTTTAATAATTTTGATATATATGTTGGCTGCTTATCTTTGCAGCTAATATTTCCTCGTTAATTATTAACTCAGACTTGATGTTGATAGATCATGCAAGTATTGTTGACACGTAACTAAATGCAAGTCTCTCTACTGATTTTGTTGAATTTCTAGCGTTGTTACGATGTAGTAGATTCGACTTGATATAATTAATCCATCTAAGTGTTGATGATATGTAACTGCAACCTAGCCACTCATGTACATGATTTTGTGTGCTTTATCGCGTACTATATCAGATTGTTGTTAATAATGAACATGTGAATGTCAGAATGCGTGTGATATTGTGATTGCAAGAAGTAAATTTGGAAGATGATTTATTTGATTTGATATGATGTTATTATTGGTGAATCTTAATTGTTATGTAATGGTAGTTTCAGCTGCACTAGCTGGTTTACATGTATACAAGTTTGTTATGTAATGGTAGTTTCAACTGCACTAGCTGGTTTACATGTATACAAGTTCAGATAGTTCTATGTATCCTTTCTGAGATTTAATTTGTTGTTTTTACAAAAAAGTAATAGCGAAAACATGTGTGTCTATGTGTTTTATGGTTGATATAAATCAATAGAATTGTGTGCATATGTATTTTAAGGTTAAAATAAAATTAACAGAATGATGCCTATGTGTTCTATGGTTCGTATAAAATCAATAAAGGAGTGTGCATATGTGTTATAAAATCAGATGTGCTTTTTACACTGTGTTCTCAAGTTTGGTTTTGAGAAGAAAAGGAAATAAAGTGAAAGAAACTTAAAAATAATCATGTTCTTGAGTTTTTTAAAGATGAAAGTGGAGAGTAAAATGGATGAAAGTGAAGGGTTTTTGTTGTGTGCCCACATTTGGGATGAAAATGAAGTAAACATGTATAATCATCAATTAAATGACAAAAATACATTTGATTTTAATTTGATTACTTATTTGTTATTAGGATATAAAAGTAATTTTATAGAATCAACAATATAAAAATATTAAAGCATACTTTCACTTTCTTTTCTTTTTTTACACTTAAAAACACACTACTTTTTTTCAACTTTCTTTCATTTACTATCATTTTCTTTACTTTTCTTTTCCTTTCTTTACTTTGCATTCTCATTTTTTTGAGAACACAGCGTAGAGCTGTGTGCATATGTATTCCAAGGTTAATATATAATTAATTTGTTGCTAGTTTATATACTTTTTTTACATGCGTATCAGGTGTGATTTGCTCAATACAGAAAATGTTACAGAGTGTGCACATATGTTCGCCTAAAGTTGAAAAGGAGTGTGCACATATGTTCAACTTCTCAAAATGTTGACAACGAGTTTACATATATAGAAGCCTTCTAAAAATGTTGACCACGAATGAACATCTACATACATCAATATAGAAGTTGAATACACAAGTGCATATGAGTGGACTCGATACAAGGCTAGAGGAGTGTCTAACTCGAAGAAATACATGCGCATGCATACGCAAAATAAAATCCGGTTGTGTTAATGAATCAGTGCACACATGTATCCTTGTATCGTATTTTTATTTTTATGATGTTAGATATACATATACTTAAGGTGCAATCTTGGAAAAAAGAGTATTGATGTTTGTGTACTTGTATTTGGTGTCTAGAAACAATAAATTCGTCATTAATAAAACTTCTAGTACATTTTTATAATGTTCTTATGTATAATAATATTTTATTAAGTCCAAGAACAGATTTTTATGCTTTGCAAATTAGCAATGCAGATGTGCAAAAGCTCATTTTAGAAACAAATTGTGTGACTTTTGAAAAATTAAAAAGGAACAAATTTTAAACCGTCAAAAGTTGCTAACTAGGAATTGCCAAAAATAATTGGTTTTAATTTATATATTTAAGAGCTGGAAACTTGTATTTGACTATAATACCCTTTAAATTAAAAATAAATATTCTAAGATGGAAACATAAAATGAATGGTTCTGATTAGGTTCTCGCAGTATGTACAACATTAATTGGTTCTGAAAAGAACCTCACCCTATATTATATATATATATATATATATATATATATATAGTTTTAATCAAAACTTTAGAACGCAAAGAAAGTTTCCTCCCGCCCTTTGTGATCATTCTCGGTTCACGAAACAAAGCCCAAGAAAGAAGAAGGAAAAAAATTTCTTTTCAAGTTTAGGGATTTTGTGTTCTAAGATTTGAAGATTTAAGGTATATATTATAATCCTTTAAGTTAATTATCATTAAAAACATGTAATAATTATTATGCTGGATAATTAGGGTTTCATAAAATCTATAATTAATGAAGTAATAAACATGTTATAATGATTAGGGTTTAATTAGGATCATATGGGTGTATTTGTTAGGGTTTAGATCGCGTTAGAACGTGATTTTGATTAGGGCAGAATTTAGGGCTGTTTTGTTCGGATGTTATCTCGATGATGGTAATAGATTTTGTTAAGTTTCCGGTGTCTATGATGTAGCTCAGAGAGTCTAGTTTCCAAAACATCCAGCCTCGAAGGTTTTTAAGGTCGGGAAGTCATTCAAATGTTGGTTACGAGAAAAGTTGTCAAAGCAGTAAATTCGGGTCAGGTTTAGGTCAGATTACGAGGTGTAAAACCCCCACTTAAAATTTGAATTAGTATTATCCAACCTACAAGAGTTTATTTATATGTATCTATTAAAAATCCCCCAAAGGATAGCTTCTGATTTGGAGTCTAAGTATAGTTTTTAGGTTCAAACTTTTTAGTGTGCGATCAGATCCGAAACTGAGTAGTTAAAAGTTTAATTTTATTTGGGGCACTTGAGAGTGGAAATAAATTAGTGAAAGAATCGTGAGGATAGTAAACTCATGATATTGAACCTGTGATTTTTGGTAAAATTTATAAAGGTCAGTAGGGGTAGTTTAGAAAATAGTAAAGTGACATTAAAATTCTGCGTTTTCGGGTAAATTGTTGAGCATTGGAAAAGTGTGTAAACATGTTGGTTAAGGTTGGGCATGGTGTCGTGGTGACCCATGAGGGTAATTAAACACCTTAGACATCCATCATATGATTGTTACATGGGCATAAGCATTTGGCATAGTCGCGTGTAACACGTGTTTGTTTTGATTGTTTAGTTTTGTGCAAGGATTTGGAATTTGCTTAAGCATTAGGTGAGTTTCATAGCCTCTTTTTCTTATGTTTTCTTGAGGTGAAAATGATGCTATGAGTATTAAATATTTTAGTTACTGTGATAATATGTTTTAAATGAGGCATGGACTGTACGTGACTATTGTATGTTATGTGCTACTTGCTATTGCGATATGGATCGTGGGACACGTTCTGTTCCCTTGTTTGTGATGTTGAGCGTGACCGTCTCAACATGGTTTGGTGTGTTTGCATGTTAGCTTGTATGATAGTTCGTTTAATGTCCTGTTATGCTATATTTTATTTATCATAGTAATTGCTTTTAAAGGATTGTTATGTGTGTCTTAAACCTATGACTCTCACCAACTTTATGTTGACGTTTAAGCATTATTTTCAGGTGAGCACCATGGGAATAAGATAGAGAGAAGTGGCTAGAAAGAGACCATATGATGTTTTGGAGTTTATTGCTTTATTGTCTTGGATTTTGCATTGTTTGGATTATGGATAATTGTTGCATGTCTTTATGTTGGCGAGAACTTTCGTTTTATCAATAAAGACGCCTTTTGGATTTGGATTAGTTTTATGGGTATTGTTATGACACTTTGTGTCTATACTTTGCTTATTTATTGCATGTAGAATTCTCTTTATAGACGTCATTGTGTTGTGATGATATCCATGATGTTACACCTCGCGTTTCCGCCTTGGCGGGGTATGACACATTACATTTCTAGAAAAGTATTTTTACAAAAATAAATATATATAAAAAAATTTATTAATAAAAGAAATGTTTTATTTAAAAATAAAAATTCAAATCTGGTTTTCCCCCTAAAATGGAAGCTTCTACACCAGATTTAACCTTCCCCACTAAAAGACAAAAATAAAAGCGTCAGTCTAGTGGCGCCCCCTGATAGGCTGGGCGGCCTCCAAATATATCTGGGACCGCCACCAGGAGACGTTGGGATTTTCTGTCTATAAATACTGCACTGTTCTCAGCAGAAAAAGACACCTCTTTGCATGAATTTTTCAGTTATCTTTCTCTCTCTAAAAATCTTTTTTCTCTCACTAAATCTCTTGATCACTAACATTGTCTAATCTTGTTTTAGGTGATCCAATCTCATCTTCTTCATTTTTCTATCAAATGCAAGAGAAGAACAATCGTATTCGCCAAGAAACGAAGTGTTATAGATTAGTGATTTCTCCTCTCTTCTTCTAAGATTCAAATCTCTATTTTGATGATCTTGTGTGATTGTATAAATCGGATAGTGTATAAATCTGATAGTGTAGATCTTGTTATTGGGTAGTGTTTGTGAAGTGGTAGATTGGTTCTAGCTAAGATTAGGACTCGACATTTAGCTTAGTGTCGGAAAATAACGTAAGCGACGTGCACACGGTTTACTCCGCCTAAATGGAGCTTGTTGACATAGTGAAATCTCGAGTCGGATACTCTGGGAGTGAAGTAGGACAAAGAGGAGCTTCTTAGCCAAACCACGATAAATCTTGATGTCTTGGTTTGATCGTTCTTTACCTTATCTCTTTATATTGTTTGTGTTTCTCATTATTATTTGTATTGTTATTACAAGTAGATAATTATCTTGATTGGTTCATATTGTTGATTGGTTGAACATATACTCGAATCTAACAATTTTAGAAGTAAAATTTTAAAACGTCAATTAACCGGTAAACTATTCAACCACCCCCCTTCTAGTTTCCACAAAACTGATAAGTTACTTAAGTTTCTATAATTTATTTAAAATTAAAAAGTAAAGTTTTATTAGTTACCTTTATTTTTTTAAAGTGTTTTTTTAATAAAATCAACACATATGTTTTGATACATATTTATTTTGTATAATTAAATTTAGATTAGTTTAACCGAACTTAAGTCAATTTTAACTGAAACCGTTAAGCGTTAAGCAAAAAAAAAAATATAACCATCACGACGCCATTTAATTATCTTATCTATAATATCCACTTTGAATATACTTTCGACAACAAAAAATTATTTAACGTTTTTTTCACGACTTTTTTCATTTTTTCCTACGGTTTTTTTTTAGATTTTTCACGTTTTTTTCACTTTTTTTTTACGTTTTTCCTCCACCTTTTTTTTTTTTTACGTTTTTCATCTCACGTTTTTTTTCTTCATGAAAAAGTTTTTTTTTTTTATCTTTGTTTTTTTATTTTTTTTTTTTTCCGTTTTCCACTTTTTTTCTTGTTTTTTTTTTCGTATGTTGAAATTTGCATTAAAATCATATATGGATATAAAACACAAATATCATATATGATTTAACACTAAAATTAAATATCAATATACATAGCAACTAAATATCATATATGATATAACGCTATCCATATATTACATAGCACTAATATCATATATGATATAACACTATCAATATGATTTAAACACTAACATCATATACGATTTACAGCTAAATCTCAATATCATTATATGTTTCTCGTGCAAGTTTCAAAACGAAAAAGGAAAAAAGCGAAAAAAATATGAAACAAAAACGAAAAAAACGAAAAAAAGTTTTTTGTCGAAAGTATATCAAAATGAAAAACGTGAAAAACTGAAAAAAAGTGAAAAAAAGTGAAAAAAAACTATGAACAAAAAGGTGAAAAAATATGAAAAAAACGATACAAAAACTTGAAATTTTTTTTTTTCGAAAGGTATATCAAAGTGGAAATCTATAAAAATAATTAAATGCTCGTCTGTGATGGTATATTTTATTTTTTTTTTTCGCTGTGTACGATTAACTTTGAGAGATATTAAGATTTGAAAAAAAAGGTTGAAAATAATTTTTGGGTTTAATCTTGATCCATTAGATTAAGATGAAGATGAATGGTGGAGATTGGTCCCCTAGTATCCACAAAAAACTTTGTATCCAAATGAACCTAAATCTTATTTAAAATTAAAAAGTAAAGTTTTATTAGTTACCTTTATTTTTTTAAAGTGTTTTTTTAATAAAATCAACACATATGTTTTGATACATATTTATTTTGTATAATTAAATTTAGATTAGTTTAACCGAACTGAAGTCAATTTTAACTTTTATTGGCGCATCAAAAGGCTCAATTTTAAAATTTAGCACTTTCATTGAACAATAACAAAATTTATTTTTCCATTTTGTATCTCTTTTAATTATAAAAGAGATGTATTACCTTTTAGGCAGTTTTTTTTATTACTTTAAGAATTGTTTTTCAGAAACTAAACTACTTATCCAATTATTTTCTAAGCCTAAAACATTTTTAATAAGCGATTTAAAAGACCTCGGGATTTTAAGAAGAAATCACATGTCCAAGGTTAAGTAAAGATACATAAAAAAGGCATTTAGATTATAATTAGATACTCAATGTATGCACCAAAATTACCAAAAATTAGCATTTTATAACTGCGTGTATATCGTAATGGAGACAAAATGAATGGTCGGTCGACCATAGGCAACCGCGTCCCCCCTCCAAGGGCGGAGCCAGAAAGTTTTACTCGAATGGGCACACTTTGATAGTTTTTAGAAATTGCACTATAAATTGGTTCTTAGGGGGCAAATTGTAAAAAAGCCAAATATTTTAGAGATTTTACACTACAATTTTTTTGCTAGGGGGGCACATGCCCCTTGTGCCCCCTCCTTGTCTTCGCCTCTGCCCCTCCAAATTGAAAGTTTTGGTCGGTCAGTCGACAATACAAATTGAGAAGGAAAATGTAGTCGTTGGCTACTTTTGTACAGTTGGGGTGTTTAAAAAAATTTAATAAATTTACCCTTAAATACCTCAATACTTCTCCAATTTTAACCTTAGAGTTTTCTAAAAGAAGCCGCTTTGCTTATTCATGCTTTCACTTTTGCAATCCTAAAAATCGCATGAAAGACAGTAGATAGAGATCGTTACGGTGCTCATGATCGTTTAGTGGCAGCTTACTTTGTTTTAAAAGACGCCGCTTTGCTTATTCATGCTTCCACTTCTACAATCCTAAAAGACCCACGAAAGCCGGTTGATAGAGATCGTTACGACGCTCATGATCGTTTAGTGGCGGCTTACTTCGTTGACAACTCAATACGCCGAAGAAACATTTTGTAAGCGGTTCAGTATGAGCCGAAAACTGTTCGCACGCATTGTTTGAAAATTAACTGATAATATGTCGTATATTCAACAATGTATCGATTACACGGGAAAAGTTGTCATTTCCTCATTGATGAAGTGTACCTTTGCAAATTGTCAACTAGCATACAACGCCGACCCTGATCAACTAGACGAATATCTACAAATTGGTGATAAACTTCTCGCGATTGTCTCGATGATTGTTGTAAGGGGGTTATGCAATTATATGGAGAGATGTATTTACGAATCCTATGCAAACCGATGTCGAAAAACTCTATGTTTTTGAAGAGGATAAACATGGTTTTCCTCGGATGTTCAAAAGGGTTTGTTGTACCAAATTGTCGTGGGCTCAATGCCCAACTGCATATCGTGCTCAACTCCTGTAACTCTGTAAGGGTTATTCCGGGTCAGAGTCATTCATTTTTTTAGAAGTGGTTGCCTCACAAGAGTTATGGATTTGACATGCGTTTTTTGGTGTTGCCGATTCGAACAATGACATGAACGTTAAACGTCAATCGCCTTTTTAGACAATCTCAAAGAAAGGAAAGCACAAGAAATCCCATTTGTGGCTAACGACGTGAATTATAGATGGGGATATTATCTTAGTGACGGGATTATCGGGAATGAGTTGTTCTTATTAAGTCTATTTCACATAATGATACGAAAAGAATAAGGTATAAGAACGCGCATGAAGCAACAAGCGTTTGACATACTAAATAAAAAGTGGGCTATCATAAAAACTCTTTATCACGGTCGCGAAGTTTTAGGAGAAGTACGGAGTTGATGTACACTTGCATCATATTATATAATATGATTATAAAAGACAAAGGGAGGGAAAAATCTCCCGACTTTTATCCGTAGGAGCAACATTGTGAAGATGAGCCATAAGATTCGAAGAAGGTATGTTACAAGTTGTTAGAGAAATACACAACCACGAAAGTCATATGAGTCTTTAAGTCGATTTAGTGGAACACATTTGACATCGAGCGAATAGACACTAATGCAATATTTTTTTAGTTTAGTTATTATTGTAATGTTTTTAAATTATTAATGAATTTATTTTTTATAAGTGTTTGGTCACCATCTTCTTTTGTCCGATCCTTCTCCTTTTGAATGATACTATCAGTCTTAAACTTTTTATTTGAAATATATTGAGAGGTGATATCAAGGAAACCGGTGAGATGGTGATTTGTGGACTCATTAAAATGTTTTGTAACTTTTGATATTCTCAGAAATATTGTTAGTGGACAGTAGGAAAGTGTCAATTATGTATCGAAAGAGACAATGAGTAACTATTACAAGTGATTATGAAAAGAAAAACTAGTACATGGGAATAATATATGTGCTAGTAGCAGCACTTAACATATGTGCACGCACGAGCTTTTCTAGACCCATTTTTTAATAAGATTTTCTTATAAAGTTTCGTAAAAGCTTTTATACTAATTTAGTTACAGTATCCGCGCGTGGCCAATCGGGTTTTTACATAAAATTTTCATTATGTATTAACATCGGTTAATATTTTGTATATAATTTTGCTGGACGAAATATTTGATTATGTTTTACCGACATAGTGTTGAGTTTGTTGTTATTTTAACTTTAACTATTGATATCATTTTCTATACATCATGTGCGTTTAATAGCACGTAATCACGCTTCGCAAATGTTTTTCGGATGTTTTTATGCAAACTTTAAAAAAGAATTACATGCGTTGTTGTTATATGTACAGTAGTTTATTTATTTTAATCTCACAGTGTCCCGGTGGGCCGTGCTATCATTTTGACATTTATATTCATATTAATAATAATATTAATTAATAACAACATCATATATGCTTTTTTTAATATAAGATCTACGGGTAATTAGTAAACTTATAAAGTGACCCGAAAAAAATGCAAACTTGTTAATATAAATAATGTCTAAAAACGTTATTTATATTTTTTGACCTCTCTACATTTTGAAGATAACAAAATGTAAAAACGTTTACGATAAAAATAAACGTTTACATGTTATTAATCATAAACTTCCATTTCTACGCAAATCACTTAAGGTATGTACAAACAAATCATTAAACATGATAAGTGACCAATAAAGTATTTTTTCTTAACCATTACATTTGGACATATATTTGAAAAGTAGCAAGACACAACAAATTAAGTATATGGCAATTAAAGGCTTGTTTGAGTAACCATGCGTGGACTAAACTCAATCAAGAAGTAGTGAGCAAATTCAGTAACTAATAATACAAGTTTAATCATCTTGGATTCGCCAAAGCATATAATATTTTGCAGGAAAAATATATAACTCACTAGAAGTAAGATGTTAATTACAAAAACATGTTATAAGATGCATCAAACTCTTCGTAGTAACCTGGATTACCGATGATTGGCCAAAGTACACAACCTTGAGTTATTTATAGCATTATAGTCTAGTTACAACAGAAGGCTTTCTTTCAATTACAAAAGTTATGTCAATAAACAAATTAATAAAAATAATGTTTTAAAACTTTCAGATGTCATACAAGAACTTGCTGAATAGCTTCATGTGTTCCGCTTGCAAAGAAAATAGCTAATGACAAGCTTCCATCATTAATCGGGCTTGGCAACACAAAACTTAAACCTTCAAACGCAATTCCACCAGGACCCATAAATATAGGCCTACCCCATCCAAAGTCAGCATCATGAATTGGGAGTCTAGCCCAACTAGTTATTCCGAGATTAGGGCATTTAAACGTATGTGCCCCACGAACCAAAGCCTTCAAATCGGGCTGTAGTTCCAAATAGTCAAGTGCTGACTTCAAATAATCGTTATTCATCTTTGCTAACGCGTCATGGATTTTACTCGCAGCATACCAAGTAGGCTTGGTCTGAAGCTCCCCTGCTTCCGCTATAGGAGTAGTTGTAAAGATAACATTCCCAAAATAACCTTTGTGGGCAAGCGGGTGAGGCGGGCTCTTCGCTCCATCGTGCAATGTAAAGCTTTGTATCTTGATCATCTTTCAGCCCACGGGCTTTACACACGGACCTCCAAACATGGCCTGATAGCATTTCATAGGAGCTATAGTTGATCATGTTTCCATCTTCCTTTGATTTTGCTTTTAGCACACATAGTTGGTCTCGGGTCAACTTAAACATAGCTACGGCCATTTCATCTGATTTGGACTCTGGTGCTATTTTCATTGGTGGAGCGGGCTGGTATTCGACGTGCTCAAAAATGGGCTGTGGTGGGTCCCGAGCACAGAGGAGGGTTCGGTCTATGAAGGGTGGGAGAGTGATGTCAAGGCCACGAGCCATGTCAGACCATGTGTTGATGAAGTGTAGCCCGGATGCACCATCCGCAGCATGATGTTGCATACCAACTCCTAGTGAAACTCCCCCACATTTGAAGTAAGTTACTTGTAAGACTAGCAAAGAATACGACTCAATTCCTAGTGAGTAATCGACAGCCGGAATAAGCTTCCTTAGCTCCAAAGTTGGCGCAAAATCACCAAAATCATTGATCACACCATCAGACTCAGCCTCCACAAACAACACACCTTGTCCTTGACAATCGATCTCAATACGACCATCTTCATCTCTCTTTAACCGCCCTCCCATCGGGTAAAATGGAACCAACACTTTGCTCAAAGCATCCTTCATCACCTTTGCATCAAAAAAAAGGTTGCTTCGCCACCATTTGCCTATAGAAATACACACTTGGCGTTATGAAAATTTGGTACCACAAGATCCACGTTAGAGTTCCATAGTTTAATTCGTGGTGTCTCTTCTGCAGGCCTCACCATTGTCGATTCTTTAATCGTGATCTTCATATCCAACACTTAACAAAGTTTATAAGCTAGAAAAAGTTTTTAAAACTTGTTGGTGGAGTTGAAAAATGTGTGGTATAACTATTCAAGTGTTGTAATGTATATCGGTATTGAATCAGTCTGAAATGTGTTTAAGTATGTGTGGGCTTTTATAGTTTTATAATATGAACCTATGATTGTTTCATTGAATAAATCATTCGGAGGCTCACCAACCGCGAAGGCGCTAATCATACCAAGTCAAAGTTCAAAGTTGACTAGCAATCACAAAAAGCCAACTTAGCCGATATTTGAGACTGCTTATATTGATATCTTAATCTTTTATTGTGAATTAAAAAAAGTTGTAGTTAAGTGAGTAGAGTGTGTCAAAGTGTTTATTCAATTTACTAGTTTTTATCTTCCGTATACATGTTTGTTAAATAATTTTTTTAACAAACATTTTTAGATTTATGTAGTTACAATGTGCACGCGTTGATTTTTACATTATGCATACATGAGGCTGTAAAATAAGATTTTCTTATAAAGTTACGTAAAAGCTTTTATACTAATTTAGTTACAGTATCCGCGCGTGGCCAATCGGGTTTTTACATAAAATTTTCATTATGTATTAACATCGGTTAATATTTTGTATATAATTTTGCTAGACGAAATATTTGATTATGTTTTACCGACATAGTGTTGAGTTTGTTGTTATTTTAACTTTAACTATTGATATCATTTTCTATACATCATGTGCGTTTAATAGCGCGTAATCACGCATCGCATATGTTTTTCGGATGTTTTTATGCAAACTTTAAAAAAGAATTACATGCGTCGTTGTTATATGTACAGTAGTTTATTTATTTTAATCTCACAGTAGCCCGGTGGGTCGTGCTATCATTTTGACATTTATATTCATATTAATAATAATTTTAGCCGTATTTAATTTTTTAAATACGTCGCGCTATTTATACTTTAAAAGAAGAATAAAACGAGTTTGTTGAACGCCAATAGTAAAATACAATAAGTTTACAGATTTTCTTACTTAATCTTATAAAGAGGAATAACATGAGTCGTTTTCGTTATATGTATTGTAACTTTGTTGTATTTATTTATATATCATAGTAACTCGTGTTTTTATTATGATATTTATAATTTCGTGCATACACATTAATTTAATACATAATAATAATAATATTAATTAATAACAACATCATATATGCTTTTTTTAATATAAGATCTACAGGTAATTATTAAACTTATAAAGTGACCGGAAAAACATGCAAGCTTGTTAATATAAATAATGTCTAAAAACGTTATTTATATTTTTCGACCTCTCTACATTTTGAAGATGACAAAATGTAAAACGTTTTAGATTTTTAAAAATAAACGGTTACTTGGTTATTATCTATAACAACTTCCATTTCTACGCAAATCATTAAGGTTTTAAAAACTCATCATAAATATGATAAGTGACCAAGAAAATATTTTTTCTTAACCATTACATTTATACAAAAATAAATATATACAAAATATTTTTATTAATAAAAGAAATGTTTTATTTAAATATAAAAATTCAAATCTGGTTTCCCCCCAAATGAAAGCTTCTACACCAGATTTAAACATTCTCACACTAAAAAGGACAAAAATGGGACGGTCAGTTAGTGGCGGGCCCCCTGATAGGCTGGGCGGCCCCCAGATATATCTGGGACCGTCGGGACCGCCACCAGGAGACGTTGGGATTTCCTGTCTATAAATACTGCACTATTCTCAACAAAAGAAAAGGTCACCTTTTGACGGAATTTTTCATGTTATCTTTCTCTCTCTTAAAAACCTTCTTTCTCTCACTAAATCTCTTGATCACTAACATTGTCTAATCTTGTTTTAAGTGATCCAATCTATCTTTTTTCATTCTTTTCATAAGTGAAGAGAAGAAAACACTCGTTTATTTGCAAGAAACAAAGTGTTTATTAGATTAGTAATTCTCTTCTCTTCTTCTAATATTCAAATTTTTATTTTGATTATCTTGTGTGATTGTATAAATCTAATAGTGTTTAAATCTGATAATGTAGATCTTGTGATTGGGTAGCGTTTGTGAAGTGGTAGATTGATTCTAGCTAAGATTAGGACTTGACATTTAGCTTAGTGTCAACAAATAACGTAAGCGACGTGAGTAAACGATTTTCTTCGCCTAATGGGCTTGTAGACAAGTGAAATCTCAAGTCGGATACTCGGGGAGTGGAGTAGGGCGAAGAGGAGCTTCGTAGTTAAACCACTATAAATCTTGGTGTCTTGGTTTGATCGTTCTTTACCTTATCTCTTTATATTGTTTGTGTTTCTCATTTATTGTTTGTATTGTTATTACAAGTAGATAGTTATCTTGATTGGTTCATATTGTTGATTGGTTGAACATATACTCGAATCTAACAATTTTTGAAGTAAAGTTTTTAAAACGCTAATTAAACGGTAAACTATTCAACCCCCCCTTCTAGTTTCCACAATTGGTATCAGAGCCAGGTTACTCAAGATATTTAAAATATACTGTATTTTAAAGCTTGGATCGATCCATAGATTCTGACAAATATCTAGAAGGGCAATTTAAACAAAGACCATCACTTTTCGAAAGCTATAGTTTTATTTATTAGAAAAATAGATTCGAAACATATGTAAAATCAAAAGATCTTGATCTTTGGCATATTATTACCAACAGTGATTTTCAACCTATTGAACAAAATTTGGAAACCAAACTAGATGAGGTTATCCCTTTTGAAAAACAAAGTGATGATCTTAAAAGAGGCTTGTGAAAAATAACGAAGCCAAAATGGTTATTTACAATGCTTTGCCAAGGAAAGAATATGAAAGAATTTTCATGTGTAATACGGCAAAAGAAATTTAAAAGACTTTGTTAATCACCCATCAAGGTAATAGCCAAGTCAAAGATAACAAGATTGACCTTTTGGTACAACAATATAAATAATTCGTCATTTCTGAAGACGAATCTATAGATAGTGCTTTTGCTATGTTTAATACTATTATTACTAGTCTAAAAGCTCTTAATAAAGGTTATTTGATGCGTATTTTATTTTAAAATATATTTTATTTAAAATTTAAATTTATAAAACTCGATCCACCTGACAAATGCACTAACGGGCAGATAACCTGATCGTGAGTAGTGTAGAGATGGTAAATCCGATGTCGTCCCAAGAGCTAAGTGTCAATTAGTTTTAATTTGAATTGTCACGTTTGAAAATGGTTTTAAATTGATTTATGAAAATAACAGGAAAGTAAATTCGAAAATTTTTTTTTTAAAAAAGTGATAGAATGAATCAGGGAGAAGGCGTGTAGGCTATCCATTAATTAATCGTTATAAAATTCTTTTTCTGTGCAAAATGTTTACACTCATGGTTTCATTAGTGGTTTCAAAAGTCGACAGACCTGAATAGATATCTTTAGTCTGTCTTATAATTCCTGCGATCCTGAATCCCCAGAAAGTTACAAAGGTAGGGCAACCAAGTCCTAATGATTAATCCCAACTATCCCAAGAACTAGTCTAATAACCTTTATAGATTATTAATCCTCTCTAAAAGAGTTCCTGTGCTTTTAAGTATATTAAGTGATAGAGGTGGTAACCTGGTAAGTTCTTACACTAGGGATAGGGTTTCAAACGTACCCTAGTATCAGTGTTAATCCCATGTTCAATTGGTAATCTAATAACAGGATTAACATGATCTAAACCACCCGTAATACTACCAAAACCCAGGGTTACGTGATAGTCAAAGGATATCCAACAAAACCATAATCTAACAGGAAACAAACATTATAACGATAGTAAATTCATAACGGGGCTAGCACTTGAAGTGCTTAGCCTCTCATAGCAACAAGACAACAAGAATTAATAAAGGTAATCTTAGATTGAAAAATCATAATTCTTACAAATGTAGTTTATGAATGATTAAATACAAAAGTAAGTTAAGTGTGATCTCCCTTGAACTTCTGATGGAATTCTTCGAGGTATAGAAGCCTTGGTCGCTTCTTAGAGCTGTGGTGGAATGGATGATGAATGGATGATGATAAAGTCGCTGAATGAGGCCTCTATTTATAGATTTCGAATATGTTACGACGTAACCTTCTAGGGGTTTACACCGTAAACTGCTGACGCGTACTTTCCATATTGCAGGCTTAAAAGATGCTACAGCGTAATTAAGTGTACACGTTATGCCGTAATGTTGACTAGGATGACTCAACCTTCCATAATAGTAATGTTACGGCGTAAACCTTGCGTGCGGTTACGCCGTAATCCTGGTGGGTGATGTGTCTTGCCTTGAATATGTTACGGTGTAACACTATCGTAGGGGTTACGCCGTAAAGTCTCATAAGAATCCGTGTTTTCTTCATTTTTACGTCCTTTCTCGTGGTCCTTGTCACATACTTGAATTTTACCTGAAAACAACAAAATAACCGTAATAGTATCGAATTCAAGTATTTATAAGACAATTGCAAGTATTTTTAGGGGGAAATTGACACTAAAAAGTATCAAATATTTAATGTTATCAAATATCCCCCTACTTGACTTCTGCTTGCCCTCAAGTAGACCTGTTAGAATAGTTTATAAAAAGATTTCTCTGATTTGACTCAAAGAAATGAATCTATAAAAGTCTTATGCTAGAAACATCAAAGCCAAACACCTCACAAAAAGGGGATCAAAAATCACTCAACTCTCAACTAGTCAAAGTGTTTATTTTCAGGGTGATCGCTCAACTGCACAGTCGTAGCATGTATTCTATCATAAGCTTGGGAAGTACACAAATCTGCACTAGTTAGATGTAGGGTCTAAACAATTCTTAAAGGCAACATGGGTGACATAACATAGGTTTATTGGGTGATATAAGTGTTAGGATAGACTTGGGATACATATTTAATTGGTGTTAAGATGAAAACACAAAACAAATAGTCTTATATAATCTAAGGTATCCATAACCGGCTACTGTCCATCCATAGTCTAAGTCTTCAAGTGCGAAGATCTGATTAGATCATCAATTTACGAAGCATGCTAACCCATTCTTCACTAGGTGGCTTATAGTTACACCACCTTTATACTTCAGATGGCTTATAGTTGCACCGTCCCCAAAATCACTAGGTGGCTTATAGTTGCACCTCCTTTTTACTTAGTTGGTTTTGTAATATGTAGCCAACATCATAAGTTATATCACTAGGTGGCTTATAGTTGCACCATCTTTTTTCTCTTTTTTTATAATACTCCTGTATATAACATGTAACATATCCTCCCACTTGAGATAAACAGTATCGAAAGTGATAATACCGAGGGGTCTTCCATGATCAAGATAATATATCATCAAAGTAAATGCCAATCTTCAAACCATTTTCCTGAACCATGGACTTAGGTAGCCAAAAATTTCAACACAAAGATAAATATAGACTACAGGGTTGGCTAAGGCGAAATGGTGTAACGAAACATATAATAATGGGTAAAAACATAAATTGGCTTAACAAGAGTGATCTAGGGGCATCTTGCACTAATGATGAGTGCAGCAAAAGGGTTTTAATATGGGAGGTCGACAAGTCAGTGTAACAAGTCGATAAACACACAAATAATGGCTATTTGGGTGAATTCTTAAATGTTGCCTTCTCGAACCATCTATTCCAGCTAATCAATTAGGTCTCAAAATGATGTATAGGCCAAGTTCTAAAGTTTATAATACTATCAGCAAACTCAATATTTTGGTGGATTTTTGTATAATGAGATGAAAACGGAACATCAGGCTTAAACCTCACCAAGTAATAAAGGGTAATGTGCATTCGGCAAAGATTAATTCTAGTTCAGTAAGAAAAACATATCAAAATTTTTAAAATTTGCACCATTTTTCAAAGAAAACTAGAAAATGAAACGCAAGAATAGGTCAAGTGATAATTCTACTCCCATCCCCCTACTTATTTTGTACAATGTCCCTATTGTACATTAAGTAAATGAAATAAACAGGAAGAGTAGAATTAAAACAAGAAACTCCCTTGAACCTTGCTTCTGAATATATGAAATGTAATAAGCCGATGGAGAAAATCTCCACCTTAAGCAAGCTCATTTTCCCCTGTGATCACTAAAACAAACTAATAGCATAAAATTGCTCAATGATAGATATACAAGAAATACAAACCTAACTCACTTTCGTAGGAATCACGATTGCATTTAGCATATGCAACAAGCCTTTTAAACCACTTGGTGGCCCAAGTGGACGAGTGAAGTCTTGTGAGGGTTTCCAGAGAACATACCCACAAAGTTCATTTAGATATACAAGGTTTAGCGATGCATTAAAACTTTATTTTAAGGTTTTTGCAGAAAGAGGTTACGACGTAACTCTGGTGGTTACGCCGTAATCATGTGGTGTTTTAAAATTTTAGTTTATCAGTTTATGGCGTAACTATAATAAGGTTTACGTCGTAATTGAAAAGGTTACGGCGTAACCATGTATGTTATGCCGTGACTGCTACTAAATCAGCAAAGCTACCACAAGATTATGGTCAAGTTAGTCTTGAAAGTTGCCTCCTACCTGCTGGAACCTGTAAAACAAAGTAAAACCTGCAAACCAACTAATATGCGAAAAATGAAATATATTGATAAAAAGACCGGTTGTCTCCCGATAAGCACTTATGTTTATTAACGAGTCTTTAAGTTAGACTCATGCCCACTCTACTTTTTTGCAAAATATAATGTTTCATTTGTATCATTCATATCTGTCCCATAATACTTCTTCAACCTATGTCCATTCACTTTAAACCTGACTCCATTTTTTCCACATACCTCAACGGTCCCATATGGATATACTTTACTTACCGTGTAAGGTCCATACCACCTAGTTCTTAGTTTTCCTAGAAAGAGTTTTAATCTTGAATTAAAAACTAACACCTCCTCTCCTTCCCGAAATTCCTTGTCTATAATTTTAGCATCATGCCACCGTTTAGTCCTCTATTTATATGCTGGCGAATGTTCGTAAGCTTCTATTCTTAATTCATCTAATTGTTTTAATTGAAGGAACCTATGTTTTCTTGTTGCATCTAAATCTAAGTTTATTTTCTTGAGGGCCCAATATGCCTTATGTTCCATTTCAATTGGCAGGTGGCATGCTTTCCCGTAAACAATCCTGAATGGAGTGCTTCCAATAGGTGCCTTATAAGCTGTGCTAAATGCACAAAGTGCATCATCAAGTTTATCTGCCCATTCCTTCCTATTACCGTTTATGGTTCTTTCTAATATACTTTTGATGGCCCGATTAGTGTTTTCAGTTTGATCACTTGTTTGAGGATGATATGGAGTAGCAAGTCTATGCGTAACTCTATATTTTTTTAATGTTTTCTCGAGAAGGGAATTACAAAAATGTGTCCTACGATCACTTATCAGAGCTTTTGGGACCCCATATCTAGAGAACAATTTCCGAAGGAATTTAACTACTCCTAGAGCGTCGTTAGTAGGCAGGGCTTCAGCCTCAACCTATTTTGAAACGTAGTCGACGGCTACGAGGTTGTATTTGTTATTTCATGATGATGGGAAGGGCCCCATGAAGTTGATTCCCCAAATGTCAAAAACCTCACTAACGAGAACATTGGTCAGGGGCATTTGGTTTCTAGAGGAAATATTCCCTGCCCTTTGACAAGCATCAAATTCTCGAACATACCTAGCGGAATCCTTAAAAATAGTTAGCCAATAGAATCCTGATTCGAAAATCTTCCTTGCAGTAATATCGGCACCATAATGTCCTCCTGTTGGTCCTGTATGGCAATGTTCGAGGATCTCGTGTAATTCCTTACCAAAAACACATCGTCTAACAATTCCATCAGGGCATGATTTGAATAGATATGGGTCATCCCATATGTATTTCTTAACATCAGACAAGAATTTCTTTCTTGAATGATATGTCAAGTGTTGTGGAACAATTTTTGAGACAAGGAAGTTGGCGTAATCTGCGTACCATGGGTCGGTATCTGCTTCCTTTATATTGATAACCATGAGGTGTTCGTCAGGGAAGGAATCGCGTATAGCATCTTCGTCTAATTCTTCTAATTTTAGATTTTCTAATCTAGAAAGATGGTCAGCGGCTAGTTTTTCCGATCCCTTTTTACCTTTAATTTCGATAGTAAATTCCTGGAGGAGCAGAACCCACCTTATGAGCCTAGGTTTCGCATCATGTTTACTGAAAAGATGTTTTAAGGCCAAATGATCGGTATAGACCACAGTTTTGGACATTGTCAAATTGGACCTAAATTTGTCAAAAGCGTACACAACCGCTAAAAGTTCTTTTTCAGTG
Source organism: Tanacetum coccineum (assembly GCA_026074375.1). Lineage (NCBI taxonomy): Eukaryota > Viridiplantae > Streptophyta > Magnoliopsida > Asterales > Asteraceae > Tanacetum > Tanacetum coccineum. Next base: position 68,374 of record BQNB010005453.1, on the reverse strand, counting down.
GTAGTGTAATGGTCTTGAGCGTCATTCATGGTTTTACTAGCATAATAAATTGGTCGGCATTTTTTATCAACCCGTTGTCCTAATACAGCCCCCACGGCATAGTCACTAGCATCGTATATTAGTTTAAAATCAAGGTCCTAATTTGGGGCAATGATGACTGAGGCAGTTGTCAATTCGTTCATAAGGACGTCAAATGACTTAATGCATTCGCTAGAAAAGCCAAATTTTGTGTCCTTCATTAATAATTGAGTCATAGGCCAGGCGACTTTTGAAAAATCCTTAATGAATCTTCTATAAAACCCAACATGCCCTAAGAAACTTCGTATTCCCTTTATATTGGTCGGGTAAGGTAATTTGGCGATTACATCTACTTTAGCTTTATCTACCTCTATCCCAGCCTTGGATATCTTGTGTCCTAGGACTATTCCTTCTTTAACCATAAAAAGACATTTCTCCCAGTTAAGAACTAGGTTAGTTTCTTCGCACCTAGCTAGCATTTTGGATAAATTGTTGAGACAAGAATCGAAGGAGTTTCCAAAAATAGAGAAGTCGTCCATGAAAACTTCCATGAAGTCTTTACACATGTCATGGAAAATTGTTGTCATATACAACTGGAAGTTGGCAGGATCATTACACAATTCAAAGGGCATCCTCCTATAAGCAAATGTCCCATAAGGACAAGTGAAGGTAGTTTTTTCGTGGTCTTCAGGTGTTAAAGGAATTTGGAAGTATCCTGAAAACCCATCCAAAAAGCAATAATATTCATTTCCAAACAATTGTTCCAGCATTTTATCAATGAAGGGTAAAGGGAAATGGACTTTTATTGTGGCATCATTGAGTTTTCAGTAGTCAATGCACACTGTTAGGAATTAAATATGTTCATACTTAGTACTGCCAAGCCAAGAGTTAGTACTGCTCAAAGTTACAACTGCCAGTACTAACCAGTTAGTACTGCTAGAAGAAGGTTAGTACTGCCAGTACTACTTAACACTGCTGAAGGACTTAAGACTGCTGCATGAAGATTAAAGACTGCTAAAGGGATAAAGACGTATGAAGTGATATGTATTGACTTATTCAGAGTATATTCTATTTAGTTATAAAGATATGTATAAGATTAGAATTATAGAAGATTTGTAGTTATCTTGTAAAGGACTCCTTAGTGTATAAAAGGAGGTCCTGGTTATGGTTTTGTATATACAATAGTCATAGACTCTTTTGTATTATAGCTTAAGGTGGTAACCTGCAGTACTAAATAATGTACTAGTAATCTATTCATAATAATAATATTAGAGCTTTTCAGTTATTTCATTGTTCTTAAAGTTTACTGTTTCATTAGCATTCTTCTAAGTATTAAAGAATAGATTCCGCATACTCTTTAGTATTCACAAAGTTTCTAACATAGTTGTTTTAGATTTGTCCAAAGTAACTTAACCATTACTTAGCTTTAGTTTAGATCTTAGTTGGGTATCAACACGAGTTAAATCTTGATTATCTTTAAGTAATGTTCAAGTTAAGAGTTAGTACTACTCAAGTTACAACTGTCAGTATTAACTAGTTAGTACTGCTAGAAATAAGTTAGAACTTACACTGAAACTAACTTTTGGGGGAGAGTAAGGAGTACTGTTAGTCCAAGGTTGTAACAAGAAAGTTAGTAAACCCTAGTACTACTCAGAGTACTCGTATTATTCATAATAATAATATTGGATCTTTTCAGTTATATCATTGTTCTTAAAGTTTACTGTTTCATTAACATTCTTCTAAGTATTAAAGAGTAGATTCCACATACTCTTTAGTATTCACAATGTTTCTCCCATAGTTGTTTTGGATTTATTCCAAAGCAATTACACTTTACAAGCTAAAGAATAATATTACGTTGGATCATAAGTGGTATCAGGCTTGTGTTTTGAAATATATTGATCTAAGAAGAACAAACAAGAAGAACTCTATACTCACAAGGAAGAATGGAACTAGAAATGCTGAAGATTCACTACTACTGCTAAAGTTTGCCCATCTTCAAACAGAGTGAATATGATATGTGGAAGCTAAGAATTGAGCAATACTTTCAAGTACAAGACTATGCTCTATGGGATGTCATAGAGAATGGAAACTCATTCAAACCAACAACACAAACAACAACAAATGCTGATGGTACCTCAACAACACTAATACCGGGTCTTGTAACTGCTGATGAAAAGATTCAAAATAAGAATGATGTGAAAGCAAGAAGTATGTTGCTGATGGTACTTCTAAATGAACATCTACTGACTTATAATCAGTACAAGGATGCTAAGATTTTATTTGCTGCTATACAAATAAGATTTGGTGGTAATGATGCCACAAAGAAGACTCAGAAGACTCTTTTGAAGCAAATGTATGAGAACTTTAGTGCTCGAAGCACAAAGTCTCTTGACTTTATTTTTAACAGGCTTCAGAAGATTGTAAGTCAGCTGGCTATCTTGGGTGAAAATATTTCACAAGAAGATCTCAATTTGAAATTTTTGAGAAGTCTGCCTTCTGAGTGGAATACTCATGTTGTGGTCTAGAGAAATAAACCTGACCTAGACACAATGAGCTTTGATGATCTCTACAACAATTTCAAGATTATTGAACAAGAAGTTAAAGGAACTGCAAACTCAAGCTCAAGCTCTAGTTATCAAAACATGGCTTTTGTGTCATCTCCTAGCAGTACTAATGAGGTTAATACTGCTTATGAAGTTAATACTGCTAACATTCAAGTCAGTCCTGCTAGCACTCAAGTTAACACTGCTAGTACTCAAGTTAGTACTGCTAACTTAAGTGATGCTACTGTTTATGAATTTTTGGCCAATCAACCAAATGGGTCTCAACTTGTACATGAGGACCTTGAAAAAATTCATGAAGATGACTTAGAAGAGATGGATTTGAAGTGGCAGTTAGCATTACTAAGCATGAGGACAAGAAATTTTTTCCAGAAAACTGGTAGAAAGATCACTATCAATGGGAGTGACACAGCTGGATATGATAAGTCCAAGGTGGAGTGTTTTAACTGCCACAAGTTGGGACACTTTGCAAGGGAGTGCAGAACTAGAATCAAGAAAGCTCTAGAAGGACTGTAATTGTGGAAGAAACTTCTTCCAAAGCCATGTTGGCTATTGATGGAGCTGGTTTTGACTGGAGCTATATGACAGATGATGAAGTCCTACAAACATGGCTCTTATGAATTTCTCAGACTCTGGGGTACATAATGACAAAACTTGTTCAAAAACTTGTCTAAAAAGCTTTGAAACTCTTAAAACTCAACTTGATGATTTAAGGATAGAGTTTAACAAATCTGAGTTCAATCTAGCTACTTATAAAAGAGGGTTAGCATCTATAGAAGAACAACTTGTCTTTTATAAAAAGAATGAGATTATTTTTTGTGAGCAACTTGCTATTTTAAAAAGAGATGTCTCATATAAAGACTCAAAAATTAGTGTGCTTAAAAGTGAGTTAGAAAAGCTTTAAGCAAGAAAAAGAAAGCAATCAACTTAAAATTGAAGATTTTGATAATGCTTCTAAGGGTTTAGACAAATTAATAGGGAGTCAGATAACTGATAAAAGTAGAAAGGGTAAGCTACACCTCCCCCTACAGGGTTATTTTCACCCTCAAACCTTGATTTATCCAACTCTGGTCTTGAGAAGTTCTAATAGCCTGAGTTTGATGGCTATGGACCTAAGACTGGTAAGAGTGTCAGTGAAGATCCTTTTAATGAGGTTAGGGAATCTCCTAATGTCCCATTAGTTGAGGAGTCGGTGTCAAATGAATAAGTAGAGATGAAAAACTGTTTTTCCTACTATTGCTAAGATAAATTTTGTTAGACCTCAACAACAAGAAAAACCAGTTAGGAAACCTGTTAAGTATGTTGAAATGTACAGGTCACAAACGCCTAGGGGAAATCAAAGAAACTAGAATAATCAGAAGTCCTAACAACTAGGAAGTGACTTTGTGATGTACAATAAAGCTTGTTTTGTTTGTGAAAGTTTTGACCATATGCAGGCTAACTGCAATTACCATGAAAGGGAAAGTGTGGTATCTGGGAATAATTATACAAGAGTGAATTACAATTATTCTGCTCAAAAAGCTCACCCTACTGCTCACAGGAATATGGCTCCAAGAGCAGTTTTGATGAAAACTGGCCTAAGACCACTTAATACTGCTAGGCCAGTTAATACTGCTTATCCTAAAACTACAGTTTATAGTGCTAGACCAATGTCACATTTTTTTAAATCAGCACAATCAACTGTAAAGAGGCCCTATCAAATGAGAACAGCATTAACTAACAAAAATTTTAGCCAAAAAGTTAATACTGCTAAGGGAAAATTTTATACCGCTAGGCCAAAAGCAGTTAATACTGCTAGGCCAAATACATCAGTAGTTAATGCTGTCAGGGTAAATCAGGTTAATGCTGTTAAGGTCTCAGTATGTTAGGTTTGGATACCTACAAAACTTAACAATTCATCAATTACTTTCAGGAGATATAATTATGTAGATGCACGAGGCAGATCCAAGTCAGTGATGGCTTGGGTCCCCAAAGGAAACTAATTTCCTTATTTTATGTGAAGGGTCATCCACAAAAAGAAGATCAAGGCTATGTTGATAGTGGATACTCAATGCACATGACAGGCAACATGTCTTATCTCTCAGACTTAAAGGAATTTGATAGAGGTCATGTTACCTTTGGGGGAGGAGCAAAAGGAGGAAGAATTGCTGGTAAAGGAACTCTTAAGGATGTGTACTTTGTTAAGGAGTTACAGTTTAACCTTTTTAGTGTTTCACAGATGTGTGACAAAAAGAACAGTGTTCTTTTTACTGATACTGAATGTTTTGTTCTGTCTCCTGACTTTAAGTTAGCTGTTGAAGTCAGGTTTTACTTAAAGTTCCTAGAAAGAACAATATGTACAGTGTTGATATGAAGAATATTGTTCCTAAAGAGAGTTTAACTTATCTTGTTTCAAAGGCCACGCTTGATGAATCAATGCTATGGCATAGGTGGCTAGGTCATGTAAATTTTAAAACTATTAATAAACTTGTTAAGGATAACCTTGTGAGAGGTTTACCTACAAAACATTTTGAAAATGACCAAACTTGTGTTGCTTGCCTTAAGGGAAAACAACACAAAGCCTCTTATAAGTCCAAGATCCAAAACACCTATTACCAACCTTTATTCATTTGATATGGACTGTTTGTCCAACTTTTGTAAGCAGCATAAATTAATAAGAAAGAATTTCTATTGTCACTGATGATTATAGCAGATTTACTTAGGTTTTTTTTAGCATCTAAGGATGAGACTAGTGGCATTCTTAAGAGCTTTATAACTCAGATAGAAAATCTAGTTGATAAGAAAGTAAAGATAATCAGATGTGACAATGGAACAAAGTTCAAAAATAAAGTTATGAGTGAGTTTTGTGAAAAGAAAGGCATTAAGAGGGAATTTAGTATAGCTAGAACTCCTCAGCAAAATGGTGTTGCTGAGAGAAGAAATAGGACACTAATTGAGGCTGCTAGAACCATGTTAGTGAACTCCAGAATTACCTACTACATTTTGGGCTGAAGCAGTTAATACTGCTTGCTATGTGCAGAATAGGGTATTAGTAGTTAAGCCTCATAACAAGACCCCTTATGAACTCTTTAGAGGTAGAACACCTTCTCTAAGCTTCATGAGACCATTTGGGTGTCATGTTACCATTCTTAATACCTTAGACTATTTAGGCAAGTTTGATGGAAAGTCAGATGAAGGATTCTTTGTTGGATACTCATTAAATAGTAAGGCTTTTAGAGTATACAACATTAGAACTAGGAAAGTAGAAGAAAACTTGCATGTTAGGTTCTAAAGATAAAGCCAAATTATTGCAGGTGTGGACCAAAGTTGGATTTTATTTTGATATTGATGTTCAACAAAATCATAATTTAGAGCCCGTTGTTGCAGGTACAAACTCTAATGATTTTGTAGGTACAAAAGAAAGTATTGGTGCAGGTCAATCTAGCAAGAAGATAGGATCTAGCAAAGACTACATTTTGATGCCACTATGGAAAGATGGTTCAGTATTTGATTCCTCTTCAAAGAATGCTAGCAATGATGAACCAAAACCTTCTAATGATGCTGGAAAGAAGGACGATGAAGGTGGAATTGATGATCAAGAGAGGCCTGAGAACTGTGCTCAAGATTTTAATACTGTTGGGCCAATTATTAATACTGCCAGTACAAATTTTAATATTGGTAGTCTAAATATTAATACTGCTAGTCTAACAGTTACTACTGCTCCACTTGAAGCCACACATGCTGATTTCTTTGATGATAAAACAGAATTGGATATAAGTAACATTATTACCACATATCTAGTTCCTACTACTCTAAATACAAAAATCCATAAGGATCGTTCACTTGATCATGCGATTGGTGATGTGTAGTCTGGTGTACAGATAAGGAGAATGACAAAGAATACAAACGAACAAGGGTTTATTAGTGATGTTTATGAAGGAAAAACTCATGAAGACCTTCATACTTGTCTGTTTGCTTGTTTTCTATCTCAGGAAGAGCCCAAGAAGGTAATCCAAGCATTAAAAGATCCAAGCTGGATAACAGCTTTATGTTGGGAATTAAACTCCCATCACACTTAGTCACTCAGCCCAATCCAATAGACTTTGTAATTGGCCAAGATTACAACTGCCAGTACTAACCAGTTAATACTGCTAGAAGAAAGTTAGTATTGCCAGTACTAACTTTAGACTGCTGAACGAGTTAAGACTGCTGCATGAAGATTAAGACTGCTCAAGTGATAAATACGTGTGAAGTGATATGTATTGACTTATTCAGTGAATATTCTATATAGTTAGAAAGATACGTATTTTATGTAAACATTTAATTGTTTGATGCCCGTTTACGTTGAACGATAATTTTTAGCTTACGCAATTTAACTTAACGATTACAATTTAAAAGCAAATCCGTACAATACTAAAAAAACTTGTGAATTTATTAACATCGCAAATGACCCTAAAACACAAGGTGTTATAGTCTCCCCCCATTAAATAAGCCTTGTCCTCAAGGCTTAAGATGCGACACTTGACGACGATGCAGTCTTTGCGAAGAGATGTGGATATTTCATTCGGAATTGGTCCTCGCGTTCCCATGTAAACTCAAGGCCTCGCCTAGAGTTCCATTGAACCTGACAATTGGGATACAGCTTTGCCTCAATTGTTTGACTTCATGATCCATGATTTCAACTAGTTCTTCGAAGAATTGAAGCTTGTCATCAAAATGAAGTCCATCCAACGGAACGGCTAATGGTTCGTCGGCATAGCACTTTTTCAAGTTGGATACATGAAACGTATTGTGAACCCTACTCAGCTCTTCTGGAAGTTCAAGCTTGTATGAAATGGATCTAACCTTTTCCAACACCTTGAACGGTCCAACGTACCTAGGGTTCAACTTCCCCCGTTTGCCAAAACGTACGACCCCTTTCCAAGGCGAAAATTTAAGCATAACTTTATCCCCAACTCGGAAGTCCATCGGCTTACGCTTTAGATCAGCGTAGCTCTTTTGTCTGTCATGGGCGGTTGCATTCTTTGCTTGATCTGGATGATCTTCTCTGTTGTTTCTTGAACTAAGTCCGGACCAGTGAGTTACACTTGTCCAACCTCGGCCCAACATACAGGTGAACGACACTTTCGACCATAAAGTGCTTCAAATGGTGCAGCCTTGATGCTAGCGTGATAGCTGTTGTTATATGAGAACTCGACCAACAGAAAATGGTTAACCCAACCCTTTTCGAAGTCGATCGCACAAGCACGCAGCATATCCTAGAGAGTTTGAATAGTTCTCTCGCTTTGCCCGTCAGTTTGTGGATGGTACGCAGTACTCATATCCAAGTTAGTACCAAAGCCTTCTGAAGTAACCTCCAGAAATTCGATGCGAACCTCGGGTCACGATAAAAAATGATTAAGATAGGGATTCCATGCCTCGTGACCACTTCTTTTAGGTACATTCTTGTCAGTTTCTCCTTGGGATCGGTTTCCCTCATTGGTACAAAGATTGCAAACTTAGTGAGTCGGTCAAAAATCACCCAAATGGTGTCATAACCTTGAGATGACTTAGGAAGTTTCGTGACAAAATCCATGGTGATATTGTCCCACTTCCATTAAGGTATCTCGGGTTGTACCAATAATCTTGATGGCCTTTGGTGTTCGGCCTTGACTTTAGCACATATCAGACATTTGCTAACATAGGTGGCGATGTTGGCCTTCATATTGGGCCACCAATATAGCTTCTTCATGTCCTGATACGTCTTGTCAGAACCCGAATGGATAGAATATTTTGACTTGTGGGACTCGTGCATGATCACAGTCCTCAAGTCGCCATAACATGGTAACCAACTCCTGCCATTTAAGCATAAATTTCCATCCACGCGGGGTTCCAACTTTTCCATTCTAAAGTTCTCCGGATCCTTTGAGTTTTCAACCAACATGCCTCAAACATCTTCATTCTTGATGTTCTTTGGTTTTTGTGCTTCAGTCTGAGCATTCAGGATTTATTTAGGAAGATCCAAGCCAATAGTCATCACTAAGGCTCGAACTCTTAATGGTTTATTCTGCTCCTTCCTGCTCAAGGCATCAGCAACAACATTTTCTTTCCTCGGGTGATAACGGATCTCATAATTGTAATCACTGAGCAGATCTAACCAACGACGCTGCCTCATATTCAGCTCCTTTTGATTAAGAATGTGTTGTAGACTCTTGTGATCCATGAACACCGTACACCTGGTTTCGTACAAATAGTGTCTCCAAAGTTTCAGAGAAAACACTACCGATCCAAGTTCCAAATCATGAGTTGTATAGTTCTTCTCATGAATTTTTAATTGGCGTGATGCATAAGAAATTACTTTCTCTCTTTTTATTAATACAACACCCAATCCTTTATGCGATGCATCGCAATAGACTACGAAATCTTCACTTCCCTCAGGTAAAGCCAGAATTTACTCATTGCACAACTTCTGCTTTAATAACTAGAAAGCGGCTTCCTGCTTGTCTCCCCAATCGAACTTAACTCCTTTCTGGGTAAGCTTGGCCATTGTCTTGGCAATCTTTGAAAATCCTTCGATGAATCTTCTGTAATACCCAGTGAGACCTAAGAATTGGTAAATCTCTGTTGGCGTCTTAGGGGATTCCCAGTCCTTTATGGATTTGATTTTGGCGGAGTCTACGTGAATGCCTTGACTATCAATCACGTGGCCAAGAATTGTACCTTAGGAATCCAAAATTCACATTTAGAGAACTTAGCATACAACTTCTCTTTCTTAAGCAATTTTAGAGCCGCCTTAAGATGTTCTTCATGCTCCTTCTTGTTCTTGGATTAGATAAGGATATCGTCAATAAAGACAATCCTAAATTTATCCAAAAATGACTTGCACACGCGGTTCATGAGACCCATAAATACCGCTGGTGCGTTCGTCAAGCCAAATGGCATAACTTGGAACTCGTAATGACCAATACCGAGTTCTGAATGCCGTTTTCGAAATATCCTCCTCTCATACCCGAAGCTGGTGATAACTTGATCACAGGTCTATCTTAGAATAAACACTGGATCCTTGTAGTTGATCAAACAAATCGTCGATCCTTAGGAGTGGATAACGATTCTTCATTGTCAGCTTGTTCTGTTCACGATAGCCGATGCACATTCGGAACGATCCATCCTTATTTTTAACAAACAAGATTGGAGCTCCCCAAGGTGAGGAACTGGGTCTTATAAAGCCCTTGTCAGATAGTTCTTTTAGTTGCTTCGACAACTCTTTCATTTCGGAAGGTGCCAATCGATAAGGGGCCCGTGCCACAGGTGCAGCACTAGGTATCAGATCGATTTGAAATTCCACTTTTCGAGTCGGAGGAAGACCCGGCAAGTCCTTAGGGAATACTTCAGGAAAATCTCGAACTATCGGTACATCTTCAAGTCGCTTCTTCTCCGACTTGTTTTCCGTCTCCTTTGTAGTAACGTTTGCCAAAAAGAATGGACATCCTTTTAGCATGTATTCTTGTGTTTTAGTGTACGGGATAATGTGTAGACGAGCCGCGTTTCCCCGGTTTCTTTTGTCACCATGAATGATTAGAGTTTCATTTCCCCAGGGGATACGAACGATCTTCTCGGCACACACAATGATTGCTTGGTACTTTACCAACCAATCCATACCAATTATAGCGTC
>BQNB010005453.1:37434-55445 GCA_026074375.1 Tanacetum coccineum | reverse complement strand
TTCGGGTCCGGTTCTCGTTTTTAGCTTTTAATCACTTTTAGCTTTCGTTTTTAGGTTTTCCTTACTCGTTTTTGCATTTTATTTGTAGAATTAGTAATCCAATTCAAAAAATCTTTATCCATTCAATTCACGCGATCACAAACGTAATCCGATTTTCAATTTGCACCTCGTTGGGATAACGACCCAGGGGATTTTTTTATTTTCCTTTGGATAAAAGGAATTGATTTGAATCTTTCGAAATACTTACTTACTACAATTGAATTATAATCTTGAAATTATTCTATATTTATTATAATTTATATATACAAAAAGGCTTAGTTTCAAAGGTTGTCAGGGTCGATAGGAGCGAGTTCACCGACGAACTCCTCGATAAGAAAAATTATCGAATTAGCATGATTAAGCAAAGATTGTATTGAATCGGGTATGGCATCTAATTGATCAATTTCTTTTCCCGGTGGAATAGAAACGATATCGTCTAAACCCTCATTCTTAGAAGAAGAATCATCACAAATTGGCACATCACACTTACTTTTGTAATCGGATAAATCCTCGGACAAATCCTCAAAATCACTTGGAGTTAGGTTAAGGTCCTTAACACTAGACTCATTTTCTTCTTCCGATTCCGTTTTCGGAATAGTGTTAAGATGCTCATCCTCCATTTTGAGGGAGTCCGTAATCGGAAAGTCGGGTGCGATTTCAAATGACAGAGGAAGTTCAGAAATAACATCTCTCAAAGGAATAGAACTTTCCTCGCCATCGTCATCATCATCATCATCATCGTAGTAAATAGGAGGCTTCTAATATTGAGAACTAACTTTAGTTGCTTGCTCTTCTGCAACATTCTTTTCTTCCTGCTTTTCTTGAACATTTTTATTTAACTTTTCACAAAGAGCTTGCAAGGCTTGAGAAAGTTTCTCTTCAAGAAGCAAATCCTCCATACCTTTTATATGAAAAGGTTGATGAGTGACGGAATATTGCGTGGGTTGATATTGGTCAAAACCAGAAGAATTAGAATTATAGCAAAGATTAGGATCATAATAATTTTGATTCATCGGTTGACACAGATAACTCTCACGAGGACCCCCGCAATATTCACAACAAAGAACTTGTTGTTGAAAATTAGGTGAATTTTGTGAAACAGTATCATCGAAGTTTTGATTGTAGCAAGTTTCCAGCTCATAGAATATCAATCGTTGACATTGAAAAGTCTCATGAGGACCCCTACAGCGAGTACAACAAAGATATTATTGTGGAAAACTTGGTGAATTTTGTGAAAAATTATTGTCAATGTTTTGATTGTAACACGGGTCCGGATTAGAGATGAATGGAACTTATGGTAGATCACCAAAAGAGTGAGTTTGGGGTTGTGGAGGGTGGTCAAAAGAATTCGGAAGATCATCAAAAGAGTTTGTAATTAGATCATCGATGAATGCATTTCCCGATTCAAAACAACATATAGAACAAAATATATTCGTATAATTTCTTCTACACCGCTCACACGTACATGGTAGACAAAATACCCGATCATTACTCATCCGAACTTTACAGATACAACAATAGTCGAGTGACGTCATAAGAATTGAACAATAGAAAAGGGTAAGAGAAAGAATTAAATGGATAAGAGGGTATGGAGAATATTTTTGGTTCCGATAGTCAAAAGTTCACGGTAGCTCTCTAGAAAAACGCACAAAGAAGCGGAGGAGCAGGTAAGCGCGAAGCGTATTAAAAACCTTCTCCTTTCGGGTCAAAGTTCGTAGGATCAACCCTCCTTATACCTCTCTTATAGTTTGTAATCTAAAGGTGAGCCGATTTCACAAGTGACACAACGGTTGTTTTTGTTGTTTTTTAATTTTTTTTGGTATTTTAAATACTTTAGGAAAAGTATTTTTGGTTTTTTTCTAATAAATCTACGAAAATAAATCGAGAAAAATAAAATATTTTTGTATTTTTTTTATATAAAAGAAAATAACAAAACGATAACTTCACGAGGAAGGGTCTTCAAAACACTAATCTTCAAACTTCAACGCGATATTCGTTACACACCTCCCCGGCAGCGGCGCCAAAAACTTGGTTCGATCCAAATAGTATATATATAATTAAATATATATCCTAAATATCTCAAATTAATTATAGTATAGTGAGTATCCCGTTTGATATAAAAATTGCCTGAGGACAAATAATATTTTATCTCCCGGATGTCGTATCCCGACGAAGCGTGAATTGAGAATCTCGTTTAAGTTCGTGATCGCGTGATTTGAATAATCAAAATTTTGATTTGGGTTTTAATTCTACTAACGCAAAAGCAAATAACAATAAGCTAAATTAACAATTAAAGCAACTAAGAAATTTAAACATAAAACGTTAACGAGAATTAAAAACGCGACTAATTAACCAAATAACACAAATTTAAAACCTAAAAATTTAAAATGCAAATTTTCTAAACCCAAATGACTTAAACTAATTTTAAAAACAGAAAATATATTTTTTTGTGTTTTTATTATTTTTAAAACTAATTTTAAAACTTTTTAAACTAGAAATTCAATTAAAAATATTAAATAAAAACTAAAAATTCTAAAAAAATTATGAAAAATACTAGATTGAAAAACAAAGGTTTAGGAAGAAAAAGAAAGTTCACAACTTATTCTAATAAGCTGTGAAAAAGCAAATAAGCCTGATAAGCTAAACACAAAAATGTATATATTAATAAAAGGGGGTAGATGTCTTATGAAAAAGACCCAAGGGCAAATGGTAAGGTGTAAGTGTTGTGAAGGGGAGGTAACAGGTTCGAAACCTGTCACTTCCATTTTGATAAAACATTTTTTTATTTCTTTTTGAAAACAGCTAAACTAAATGCTAAAATAAGCACTTTTAATAAAACAACTTTTTCTAAATCTTATTTTTAAGCTAGGTAAAAGCAAAATAAAGTGACAAAATGATTTTTAAGCCATATGGAATGAAGTTAAACTGTTAGGCATTTTAGGACTCAATGTTAAAAAGGAAACTAAAAAGCTGAAAACAAATTTAACCCCAGACCTAATGAGCACTTAATGACAAGAAATAAGCAAACACATAAGCTAACATGCATTAAAAAGCTATTGAGACAGCAGACCTTAAAAACAGTTTTAAAAGACTTTTTGCCAAATTTCAAGCTAACTTAGAGAACAAATAAGAACATGGAAAAAGCTAAAACCTGAAAACAAATTAAGATTAAGACGCTAAGAACACATAAAAGTTGGATTTAAAGAAAATGATTAAGCAAATAAGCTAAAAAGGAATTTGAAAATGACAGACTCAAACTTACTTTTGGCTTTTTCAAAGATAAATGACTACTTCCAGACATAATTTTAAGACTAAAAAAGGATTGTGACAATTTAAAGACTCAAGACAGATATGGACTCAAATGATCTGCACATTAGAGGCTTTTAAGTTTAACCCAAAACCTACCACTTGACTGTTTTTTTTATCTAAGATACTCAACAGGTTTTTTTTCAAGACAAAATGACTCAAAGATCAGACTGCATACATCATTGTCTGATAATGAATTTTTGGCTAAAAGCCTTGTTGAGCTTAAGTCCTCCAATTTTGGTTTATGAAACTTAAACAGATATTCCTAAAGGCGTCAATAAGCTAAATGAAACATTATTTAACCAAATTAAAGCTAAGGATTAACCTCTTAGAGATCTGCAAACTAAGGCTCTAAAGATCAAGCTTAAAATCTTAAAAATGCTTGACAGTTTTTGAACAAAAGGTCTCAAAGGATTTTAACAATTAATTGGACTACAAAACAGGTGACAATTGAAGCTTAAGTAACTCATTGCCATAATTCAATTACCCACTTTTAAGATATTTAACAAATAAGCTCTTTGATTAGCCTATGAACCTGAATTTATAAATTTTTGATGCAAAATTCTTTCAAAACTTGACAAACCTCATTTCTAAATTATGTAAACTATCCCAAGGACTTAATTTGAACTTATTAGAGACTGACTTAATCCTTTAAGCAACACAAGCAGTTTTAACTAAGTTAGAACTGCTTGTGCCAAACACCCCTTAAAAAGCTATAAATCTAATTTTTAAGCTAAACATATTCAAATAAGCTTCAAAAGGTTAAAAAACCAATAAGCTAGCTTATAAACTAATTGTGCTATTCATGAAACAGTTCTAACTCTATATATAACTAATGATTATAAAACTTGAATAAATCTAATAAACTACTAAGATCTAAGCATAAAAGACAGAATAAGCACTAATAAAAGCAACAATAAGATCAGATTAAGCAAATAAGCAAAATAAGCAGATACATAAACTAAATTAGAATTTTATGTTTAAAAGAGAAAGAGTAAATGCACCTTTGATCCCAGCTAAACAGGGATCTAAATTGCTCAAAAGAGCTTAAATCTACAAGCTGCTTAAAATATAAGCTTTGAATAAGCCCTTCCCTATCTGGCTTATCTTCCAAGTAGCTTATTTAGTTGATTTGAGTGGATTTTTGGTGAATGACTTATTCAGTTTAGCTTAAAACAAGCTAAACTGAATAAAGGCTAGCTTATTAGTTATAAAGGGCTTATTGAGCTTATTTAAGTAAATTCAAGCCACATTTCAACAATTAGCTTAATAGAAAAAACAGAATTTAAAACAAAATGAAGTTGTCTTTTATTAATACTCAAACGAGATTACAGCTTTAAAAGAAATTACATTAAGAAAATGACTATAAGCTAAAAGATTACAAATAAGCTACTAAACTACTAAAAAGCTAGACATCTCTTCTGTGTGAAGCCTCCTTCTTTTTATAGTGAGGGGGAACCCTTTCTAGCCTTCCAGGAGCGTTCCATGCGCCTTCAATCTAGCCCTTCAATCTTAAACCAAACCCCAAGCATCATTTAGAACTTGGATCTTCTGCTAGTATCATCAACAATCATTATGCTCCCTCCCCCCCCTCGCCCGCCTCCTCCCGCCGCCCACCCACCCCTCGCTCCTGGCTAATGGAGGTGATGTCAAGTTGTGTCTAGGGACTCTCGGAAGTAATAGAGCGTGTAAAGAGTTCGAGAGTAGAGAGATTTACCCTGCGTTTGTGTTGTTGTAAAAATGGGAGGGAAGTGAGATGAAAATGATATACAGTAACAATGACCAGGTGTTTTATGAGTTTGATATGGAATGGGCTTTTGTTATTTGTTAGGCCAGGATTGGGGTTTTGGACCTGGATAAGGATTAATGGATTTAAGGAAATGGATTTGTTATCATTTAAGGGCTTTTAATTTTAGGCTTATAAGCTAATGGGCTGACCTGGCCGAATAAAATGGGTACGGATTAGCCCATTAAGGATGCATACGCCTTCGGCCTCGATTTCTCACGCTCTTTTCATTCCCGTGCCCGGTTTTATCCGTTTTGCTTTGTTTTTGTCCTTTTTGTGACATATCCATACCTGCAAAACACAATTCACGAAATACACATATACAATGCATTTTTTATGTATTTTTGGTCATTATTGGTCTTTTTAGCTCGTTTAATTAGGTAAAGGGTATGTGTATTTAAGCACATACCAAAATCCCCTACTAAGCTATTGCCGTGTCATCACGCAATGTCATAAATACACACTTTGAAAACCAAAAATTTCAACCCCCTTAGACTAATTACCTTGAAAAATAGATAAGTGTTCATCTAAGGGGATTAAGAAATCTCTAGTTTTAAGAAGTCCCCCGTTTTACCTTTTTTGCATTTATTATTATTATTCATACATATCATAACTTTAAGGATCACGAAACAATAAACACTAAAAGGATAAATTCATCGTCCTTGATTTTTCACCCACCCTAAAACAAGATTAAAAACGAAATCATTGTTAAATACAAGTTAAGATGCTAACACTACTCATAAATGCTAATTGTGAATGCATAGCTACTTTTCGCTCCCTTATTACTAAATCCTCTAAAGATTTTATTATTATTATTGGTGATAATAAATTAAATTCTTATTCACATAAAGTAAACCCGGTTTAGACCACAATTAGTTTGAAATCATTTCCTAAAAAGACGATATGGTGAGAATAAGGTCCACATTAAGGTTCTAATTTCGCACGATTTAGGGGTTATCCTTTTTATTTCATCCGAAACAACTCAACTACGAGTCCAGAGATGGAGGCTTTATTTAGATAACCCCGGAGTCGAAATTTGGCTTAATTATTATTATTATTATTATTATTGCAACATTATTAAACCTTGGTCCTTTAAACAACTAACACATCGGGCGTCCTAACCGACAAGAGCCAATAGTCTTATTTCGACCTCTGTAATTTCCTTGAACTTTTAGAAGGCTGCAACATCGAGAGCGAACCGACCAGATGCAGCAAACTTTTATTAGTCTTGGATTTATTATTCTTACTATGGGCCTTCTTTTGAAGACTGCCACATTGGGAGCGAACCGACCAGAGACAGTAAACCTTTATCATCCCACAGTTTTTATTATTATTATTATTACCTCAAACGACTGTCACATCGGTATACGAGCCGACCATGATCCAGAAGTCTTATTTTGGCTTCGGTTTATTACATTATTATTATTATTAGCTAAATTTCAAGTCCTGTGGTCTTTTAACTACCTAGACAATAGTAGCGATAGCGAGCCGTCAAGAATCGGTAGCCTATTTCCCCACAACACTGACAAAACCTCGATGTGTATCTTACTTTCACCAGAAGGAATCTCTAGGAAGTGACTTAAACTAAGAATCGTAAAAACCTAAAGTAACTTTATTTATTCAACAATTATATAACGTTTATTAAGCTGATGGGAGCAAAAAGCCACAATTAACTTTTATGAGCCTTAAAGAGATCCAACTACACTATGTTTAGCATCTAACTTATATAAAACTCTATCATTTCTCGTTCTTCATAAATTTAAAATCTTTAATAAAAAGATCCGCGAATGCTTAGTCTAATAAAATCAAGCTTAGCATATTTAAAGTCTATCATGGAACCTTGCAAAACTCATTGGGACTTTTTCAAGCAAGAATCGGCCATTTAAAAGCTTCTTGTATAAAATACTAGGCAAAAGCTTAAATTTATATAAGTTAAGGGCAAGCTCTAGAGCGCCAACATGCTCGATTCAAAGTCAAAATTTATTCGTTTAAAAAAGACAACAAACTAAGTGTCAAAAAACATATTCTTTTTTGAAAAAAAATTGTCATGTTTTTGCTATTTTTTGGTGTTGTTTATAAAACGGTCGGTTACGTGTAAACATAGGCAAAGCAAGTAAGATTAAATCGAAAGATTACCCCCCCCCCTAATACTAGATACACATGCTCCTCAATGTAAGATTGTCACCCCCCATACTTAATTTCAAGGCATAATCCAAATATAAGGGGTCTCCTTTTTCTTTATTTTCTTTCGTTAAATCTAAGCCCGTTTATTAATTATGCTAATAGAAAATGTTAATCGATAGATCTAGGATATCGGATTCCTATAAATAAGATGTGAAGGATAAAAAGATCGATTACTGTTGATCATGGACAAAATACAAGAACGGGAGGTCTTCAAAATCCATAGGGAATCTTGGACATAAAACACAAAACACAAAACACGAGAAAAGAAGAGGCGAGCCTCCTCACATCATTACTATTTAGAACAAGTATACTAATATACTTATACTATGGATAAGCATGGGTTGCCATCCGCGAAGCGCTTGTTTTTGTTAACGACGTCACGAAGCCTGATCGACCTTGAATTTAGTGGTTCCATGGGGAAAACAGTTTGGAGATTCGGGAACAAAACCATTGGTGGTATGTTCCTCCAAGTAGTGTTTGAGTCTATGATCCGTTCTCCTTGAAATGTGGGTTGCTCGGTATAAGGATAACCTCGACGGTTCATAATGGAAAACTTGAGCAACGGTGAATGGTCCGGTCCAACGGGTTTTAAGCTTGCCCGAGAAAATCTTTAATCGAGATTGTAAGAGAGAAACGCGATCACCAACGGTTGAAAAGAGAGGAGTTTTAATCTTGGAGTCATGAATTCTTCTTCGTTTTCTCTTTGTAGATCAAAGACATTTCTCGTTAGGCTTGATCCACGGAGTTAGTTCATTTAATTCATTCATTTGAGCCTTTTCGGTGATCACCGCGTCTAAGGTTCATAAATTGTAATGTTTCAAGGCCCAATAGGCCTTGTGTTCAAGTTCAATAGGAAGATGACAAGCCTTTCCGTACACGAGCTTATAAGGAATGCACCCGATGGGTGTTTTGAAAGCGGTACGGAAGGCCCATAATGCATCATCTAACTTATCGGACCATGAAGCATGATTTTCACCTACGTCTCTTTCTAAGATACGTTTCAAACTATGATTTGAAACCTCCACTTGTCCACTCGTTTGTGGATGATACGCGGTAGAAAGAGTTGGGTTAACTCCATACTTACGCTATGACTTCGTGGCATTGGTCATTGCAAAAATTGGATACCAGCGATCACTAATTATAGCACGAGGAGTTCCAAATCGGGCAAAGAGATTTCAAGATTTTAACAACGACTCGGGCATCATTAGTGGGGAGCGCTTTTGCTTCAACCCATTTAGACAAGTAATCGACGGCCACGAGAATGTACTTGTTCCCTCGAGAAGACGGAAATGGTCCTATAAAATCGATGCCTCATACGTCAAAGATTTCGCATACTTGAATTGCATTTTGAGGCATTTCAACCTTTTGCAAGATTTTTCCTTGACGTTGACATTCGAGTCACATAACATTAACATTTCGTGGGACATCGCGGTAAATTGTCGGCCAATAGAAACGGAATCAAAAGACTTTTTTTAGCGGGTTTTGTAGTTGGCCACCATGTGTCCCTAGTGGGTCCATTATGGCAAGCTCGTAAAGATATCACCGGCTTCTTGGCCGGATAAACACATCGTCTAATCACTTGATCCGCACCAATCCTAAACAAGTAGGGGTCGTCCCAAAAATAATGCTTAACATCCTTAAAGAATTTTTTCTTTTGTTGGGACGACATCCCTTTCACAACAAAATTTCCCGCATGGTAATTTGCAATGTCGGCAAACCATGAGGTACTAGAATCACCATAAAAAGATATCATTCCGAGGGTCTCGAGAGGAAATGTTTCATTAATTTCCTTTTTTTTTTTCTTTTTTTTTTTTTTTGTTTTACTCGAGATCACTTGTGATGATGGTTCTCTAATCTAGGACAGATGGGTCAGGCCACGGAGATTTCAGTGCTCCTTTTTTATCACGAATAATGACATCAAATTCTTGGAGAAGAAGAATCCACCGGAGCAATCTTGGCTTAGCATATTGCTTTGCAAGAGATACTTTAGAGTCGAGTGGTCTGTATACACTATGGTCTTTGATAAAACTAAGTAAGGCCAGAATTTCTCAAAAGCATACACCACAGCTAATAATTCTTTTTCCGTAGTGGTGTAATATGCTTGAGCATCCGTCATGGTCTTACTTGCATAGTGTATAGGCTGAAAATGTTTGGTCATTCGTTACCCCAAGACTGCACCTACCACGTAATCACTAGCGTCGCATATAATTTCAAATGGTAGGTCCTGATTTGTCCACAAACGCACACACGTAAGTATGTATATAAGGGCGAAGTCAATAGTAGTATAATATATAGTAAGTATTCCAACTGATTTAAGAAAGTTACTTTTATCCAAAGTAATTTCAAAAACCTCCCGGGTCGTTCCTCTTGATGAAGCGTGAATGGAAAATCGGTTAAATTTGTGATCGCATGATTTAATTAGTTCAAGATTTTGATTTGGATTTCTATTTATAACAAATATGATGCAATAACAAGCAAAGATAATCAACAATTAAAGCAAGTATGAAATAAGCACGAAAACGTTAACGGGATCCTAAAAACGCGCTCTAGAAACCTAAATTATCAAATTTTAACCCTACAACCTCAAATTTAATTTCTAAAAATCCTAAATGATTAAAAATAATTTTAGAAAAAAGAATTATATTTTTTTATTATGAATTAAAAACACTTTTAATCTAACAAATTAAAATAAATACTAAACTATTTTTTTTAATTCGAAAAAATTACTAAAAATTCTATGAGTAAAACTGGTCCTATGAAAAATATAAAATCAAAATAATCACTACAGATAAGCTGTGTAATAAGCTAATAAGCAGTTTTAAGTAAAACTGCTAAACTGTGGTTATATATTAAACAGTGTGAAAGGCTAATGTAAAAGTCCCAAGGGCACACTGGTAAAACGTTTGGTTGTTAAGGTCGAGGTCTAGGGTTCAAAACCTGGGACTTCCCTATACGACCAAATGTTTTTATTTTTTTTTATTTTTTGTTTTTCACAGCTTAATTATAAGACAGAAATAAGCACTTTTTGTGAAAACCTTTTCTATGAAACTTAATAATAAGCCAGGAATAAGCAAAAATAAGTAACAGTTTACACTTTTAAGACTTAGAAACTCTTATCCCTTCTTTGATGTTGAACCGCGGTTTGAAATCATCCTCCATTAAGATCTTGTGAGTATAAAAACGGGGGTCTATGCCCTTAATGTCGGATATTTTCCATGCGATGACCCGTTTGTGTGACTTAAGAACCTTTAAAATGGTGGCCTTTTCTTTATCTTTTAACTCTTTAGAAATTATAACGGGTAATTATCGGTTCCTTCTAAAAACGCGTATTCAAGATGAGACGGAATCTCTGAGCTCAGCTCCAGAGGATCATCATCAATAGAAGGTTTAATCGTTTTAATTTCCTCAAAATGAAGTTCTTTCGGAGGGAGAGGAGATGATGGATCATTATTTAATAATTCTTCAAGTAGACGAATATCTCCCTCCGGATCAAAGTCGGCATCATTAATTCCCGGTGGAATTGAATCATTTGTAAGACTAGCCTCGATCTCTTCCAAAATGAAGTCACCTCCTTCAAAATGAGTGAGAGAGGGGGAAGAAGTAGAAATGATAGGATCCGAAGACGGAGTGGGATTGCCACTCGTAGAACTATCCAAAAATCCGAGCACCTCTTGAGCATACTCCTCACATGTAACGTCTATGACATCGATTCGATTAACGAAGCTCTTCCATATTTATAGACGTATCGAGTGAGCCGACATTTAAAGGTTATGGCTTCATCATTGAATCGAAGAGTTAACTCTTCGCCGTAAACATCGATTAATGCTCGTGTCGTCCTCAAGAAAGGCCTCCCGAGAATGAGGGGAACCCGAGGATCGACATCGTAATCAACTACAACGAAGTCGGCCGGAAAATGAAACTTTCCTACTTTCACAAAGACATCTTCGGCAACACCTTTCGGATAAGCAACCGATCGGTCTGCGAGTTCGAGAGTCATACGAGTGGAAGTAAGTTTGGGGAGTATAAAGCTTCTTCTATACGAAAAAGAGGCATTAAAGTTGATGCTCTTTTTTTTTTTTAACTTTTTTTTTATAATTTTTTTTTTTTATAAGCCACGATGGCCAAGGCTAAGCATTCAACTAGCTCCGAAAAATCACAAGGAATTAGAAACTTGTCGGGGTCTCCAAGTTTTTCGAGAAACTTTTTTAGGAGCACCGCCGAACAATTCTCATTTAATGGAGTATTTGCCAATTCGAATAATTTTTCCTTATTAATAAGAAGACTCTTAAACGTAGAAGCGAACTTAGGTATGTGAAGAAGAGCATCCACAAAGCTAATGTCGAAATGTAATTTTTGAAAGATTTGAAGGAACTTCAACATTTGATTATTATTTTTCTCTCGGAGCTTTTGGTCGTTAAGCCTTAAAGGATAAGGGATTGACGGTTTAGGTTTAGGCTTTGGAGCAACTTCGGGCTCTGGAACAGGAACTTGGACAACCGGAGGTTGGACGTGTGCGATACTTTCTAAATTTGTAGTTTGCACCTTGTCCTTTGTCTCCTCGGTTTCACGTTTTGCTTCTTTCGGGAGAGGAGAATGAGTTAGTGGAATCGTAGGTCCATCATAAGAAACACCACTTCGAGTGGTGATAGATTTTACGTCACCTCTCGGGTTAGCTACGGTATTATAGGAAGTAATCCCGAACCGAGGGATTATCATTTGCATAAAACTATCATCATGTTCTTAAAGCTCAATAGTCTGCTTACTAAGTAGTATCGATCTCATTCCTTAATTCG
Organism: Tanacetum coccineum; assembly: GCA_026074375.1. Taxonomy (NCBI): domain Eukaryota; kingdom Viridiplantae; phylum Streptophyta; class Magnoliopsida; order Asterales; family Asteraceae; genus Tanacetum; species Tanacetum coccineum. The sequence goes on along the minus strand of BQNB010005453.1, from coordinate 43,337 downwards.
ACCTTCAGATTGTTTTATTTGATTTTGGCATTGCCTCAATTAACGGTCATTATGTCTTCATAGAGTTCGAGAGTTCATTCGAAGGTCCAACTTGAGGCGGAGCTTGATAATTCTGATTTCCTTGATTGAAATTATTTCCTCGGTTCTGATTGTACCCTTGATTTTGATTGAAACGGTTTTGATTATTTTGCACGGGAGGAAAACCAGGTGGTCCTATTTGATTGCTAGCACGATAATTAGTTTCTCCCTGAGGACGATATCCTTGATTCTGATTATAGGTTGTTGCGGCTGCAGAAGCATTGAAAGTGTTGCCATCGGCGACAAGACACTCATAGTAGGGATGCGGTCCACCACAAGTAACACAACTTTCAGTAATTGCTTTAACGGGCTCTGGAGGTGAGGTCTTAACATGATGAATCATAGCATTAACGGAATCAGTAAGATCGGCAATCTCCGATGGACATGCCGTGGTAGAAGAAGTATTAGCACTCATTTTTGAAACAACCGGTTTGTTTCGTGAAGTGCGAACTTTCGACTTATTCTCGATGATCATCAAAGCATCACGAGGAGTACGGTTCAAAAGATTACCATCGGCGGCTGCATTTAAAGAATCTTGATCGGATTGTGTCAACGCATTATAAAATGTGTCGATTTGATGCAATTCTGAAAAACCGTGATGTGGGCATTTACGGAGGAGATCCTTGAAACGGTCCTATGCCTTACTAAACGTTTCATCAAATCGTTGCTGAAAACGCGTAATATCATTCTTAAGATTCGTAGTCTTCGAAGGAGGAAAGAAATAATTCACAAATTAATGCGAGCACGATGATTGGCAAAGAACCGAATATGATGCATGTCATGCTTACCGAGAAATCTTTTGTATCATGGACGAAGGATGGTTCGTGACAAGGGCAGAATAAAGAACTGAAGACAAGTCAAACTTAAAGACTTCGCTGTAAAAAAAGTGCTTGACGGGAGACAACCCGAACTGTTTTTAATCTATTTTATCGACTATGTCTTCCCAGATACCGATACATTGTATCCAATCTTAATGGATACGGCGTATTGATTTTCTAGACGTTATCCAGTCTTTAATTTTCTGCATTTTAAATATTATTGTCAGATTATCTATACGGCATATTTGTAAATATGATACGACGTATTTGGTAATTTGACCCGTACCTTAGATGCTTTCTACAAGTCTCAATGCGGCGTATCTTGGTTCTGGGATATGGTATATCGACTTCCTGTATAGTTTTTCGTTTGTATTTCTATCTTCTAACCATAGAATACCAGAGATAGAATTGCATTAGTGTTTCCTATATTTTATGTAGGACTTTACTAATCAAAAAGACGACTTTTGGAGGAGTATTTATATTTTGGAATTCCGTGTGTTCTAGTCATGCTGGTATCCAGACACATTTACAACACACAATCTTGCTCATAAACGCAACATAGAGGATCATACTGAGCAAATCCAATGGGAGTTTCTCGTTCTAATTCTTTTAATTTCCCTTTTTAATGTTTTATTTATACAACGAGGCCATTTTATACTTCAAGTGGGGGGAGGAGAATTAAAACGCCTACTTGTCCTATTTTTCATAATAAAATGCTTAAATTATGCCCAAATTTAAAATTTTTCAAACATACTTTTGTGAAATTATTAGTTACATAATGGTTTGATCTAAATAGTATATATATAATTAAATATATATCCTAAATATCTCAAATTAATTATAGTATAGTGAGTATCCCGTTTGATATAAAAATTGCTTAAGGACAAACAATATTTTATCTCCCGGATGTCGAATCCTGACGAAGCGTGAATTGAGAATCTCGTTTAAGTTCGTGATCGCGTGATTTGAATAATCAAAATTTTAATTTGGGTTTTAATTCTACTAACGCAAAAGCAAATAACAATAAGCTAAATTAACAATTAAAGCAACTAAGAAATTTAAACATAAAACGTCAACGAGAATTAAAAACGCGACTAATTAACCAAATAACACAAATTTAAAACCTAAAAATTTAAAATGCAAATTTTCTAAACCCAAATGACTTAAACTAATTTTAAAAACAGAAAATATATTTTTTTGTGTTTTTTATTATTTTTAAAACTAATTTTAAAACTTTTTAAACTAGAAATTCAATTAAAAATATTAAATGAAAACTAAAAATTCTGAAAAAATTAAGAAAAATACTAGATTAAAAAACAAAGGTTTAGGAAGAAAAAGGAAGTTCACAGCTTATTCTAATAAGCTGTGAAAAAGCAAATAAGCCTGATAAGCTAAACACGAAAATGTGTATATTAATAAAAGGGGGTGGATGTCTTATGAAAAAGACCTAAGGGCAAACGGTAAGGTGTGAGTGTTGTGAAGGGGAGGTCACAGGTTTGAAACCTGTGACTTCCTTTTTGATAAAAACATTTTTTTATTTCTTTTTGAAAACAGCTAAACTAAATGCTAAAATAAGCGCTTTTAATAAAACAACTTTTTCTAAATCTTATTTTTAAGCTAGGTAAAAGCAAAATAAAGTGACAGAATGGTTTTTAAGCCATATGGAATGAAGCTAAACTGTTAGGCATTTTAGGACTCAATAAGTTAAAAAGGAAACTAAAAAGCTGAAAACAGATTAAGATTAAGACCCTAAGAACACATAAAAGCTGGATTTAAACAAAATGATTAAGAAAATAAGCTGAAAAGGAAATTTGAAAATGACAGACTCAAACTTGTTTTTTGCTTTTTCAAAGATAAATGACTACTTGCAGACACAATTTTAAGACTAAAAAAGGATTGAGACAACTTAAAGACTCAAGACAGATTTAGATTAGAATCCAATAAGCTAAACTTAACCCAAAACCTACCACTTGACTGTTTTTTTATCTAAGATACTCAGCAGGTTTTTTTTCAAGACAAAATGACTCAAAAAAGATGTAAAGTAATGCATTAAAAACTAGATTTTGGACACAAAAACTACACTTAAGCAAGCTTAACAATAAGTAGTTTAGAAACCTGTTTAGACTAGCAGACTTAGGATTTTGATAAAACAAACTTGAGGACTGGATTTAAACTTCATAAAACTAACACTCAGCCTAGATTAGAGCTTGTTAAAACTGACTTGAGTGCCAAAAACAATTTTTAACCTCTTTTGACCCATTTTAAAGCTTAACCCAAACACTCCTTTAAGATTAAGAAACTCAAATTAAAGCTGATTTAGACCCTATTACCTATGGAAAACTAAAAACAGATAAAGCATGACTATATCAAAGGACTTTTAAGCCACTAATTCAGAACAATAAACACAAACCAATAAGCTAGCTTATAAACTAATTGTGATATTCATGAAACAGTTCTAACTCTATATATAACTAATGATTATAAAACTTGAATAAATCTAATAAACTACTAAGATCTAAGCATAAAAGACAGAATAAGCACTAATAAAAGCAACAATAAGATCCGATTAAGCAAATAAGCAAAATAAGCAGATACATAAACTAAATGAGAATTTTATGTTTAAAAGAGAAAGAGTAAATGCACCTTTGATCCTAGCTAAACAGGGATCTAAATTGCTCAAAAGAGCTTAAATCTACAAGCTGCTTAAAATATAAGCTCTGAATAAGCCCTATAAGCCCTTCCCTTTCTGGCTTATCTTCCAAGTGGCTTATTTAGTTATTTGAGTGGATTTTTGGTGAATGACTTATTCAGTTTAGCTTAAAACAAGCTAAACTGAATAAAGGCTAGCTTATTAGTTATAAAGGGCTTATTAAGCTTATTTAAGTAAATTCAAACCACATTTCAACAATTAGCTTAATAGAAAAAACAGAATTTAAAACAAAATGAAGCTGTCTTTTATTAATACTCAAACGAGATTACAGCTTTAAAAGAAATTACATTAAGAAAATGACTATAAGCTAAAAGATTACAAAATAAGCTACTAAACTACTAAAAAGGTAGACATCTCTCTCTCTGTGAAGCTTCCTCTATTTATAGTGAGGATGGGAACCTTCTAGCCTTCCAGGAGCGTTCCATGCGCCTTCAATCTAGCCCTTCAATCTTAAACCAAACCCCAAGCATCATTTAGAACTTGGATCTTCTGCTAGTATCATCAACAATCATTATGCTCCCTCCCCCCCCTCGCCCGCCTCCTCCCGCCGCCCACCCACCCCTCGCTCCTGGCTAATGGAGGTGATGTCAAGTTGTGTCAGGGACTTTCTAGAAGTAATAGAGCATGTAAGAGTTGAGAGATTTACCTTGCGTGTGTGTTGTTGTAAAAATGGGAGGGAAGTAAGATGAAAACGATATACTACTCATTGACCAGGTGTTTTATGAGTTTGACATTGAATGGGCTTTTGTTATTTGTTGGGCCAGGAATGGGGTTTTGGACCTGGATAAGGAGTAATGGATTTAAGGAAATGGATTTGTTATCATTTAAGGGTTTTTGATTTTAGGCTTATAAGCTAATGGGCTGACCTGGCCCAACAAAATAGGTATGGGTTGGCCCATTAAGGATGCATACGCCTTCGGCCTTGATTTTAACGCTCTTTCCATTCCTGTGCTTGATTTTGTCCGTTTTGTTTCGTTTTTGTCCTTTTTATGACATATCCATACCTGCAAGACACAATTCACGAAATATACATATACAATGCATTTTTATGTATTTTTGGTCATTATTGGTCTTTTTAGCTCGTTTTATTAGGTAAAAGGTATGTGTATTTAAGCACATACCACATAACATGCACACATAACCCTTGTTAGATATTGTGAGAATTTAGCCTTATCCATTTCTAAATATTTACCCAAATTCTACAAAATTATGAGTGTGTTAGTGATGTTGTAGATTTTAAAACTTGGCTTGGTATATCTATTTGAGACCACAATAAAAAGTACTATTTTTAATAGATGGAGTGACATTTTCTAAACTGAAAAATTTCTAAGAATACACTCAAAAAGCCTATATATGTTGTGATATTACTAACTACACTGCTTAGTTAACCCCCGTATAAATCTTTTTATTTACTCTCATTTTTAGAGTAAGATACCCCTTGAAAAACCTGCTGATCCATTCCATTCTTTTCTTACACCAAATATTTGTTTCGTTACATCTTTACACCTTACCCTACCTTATTAGATTAAGCCCTTAATCGGTTGCTAGTTGCTTTTGTGTAAAGTATTGTATTTCCTATGTCGCAATGCAAAAATTTCTATCCACGGTTAGGTCGGAAAAATTGCACAATGCAATAGGGTACGTGTGTAAAATTTCTATCTATGGTTAGGTCGGAAAAATTACACAATGCAATTGGGAATGTGAAAGTAATGTATATTTTTAAGTCTCAATTTTTCTGTGTGTTTTACTACATCACAAATTATTGTTACATCCGAAGTATGGAGAAAAATAGATAAAATATCCAGATTCATTATGATCGTGAAGATGGTGAAATTACACCGAAATTCGTAGTGTATATATGTTAAAAAAATCAAAAAAAGAGAAAAATACAAAAAGATTAATTCTGTAGAGTATTGTTGTATGTTGGTCGAAATAAACCAACTATGTATTTCTTGTATAAAAAGTGGTCGATATCGCCAATAATGTTGTCAAGTATATATATTATGAATGATTGGGAGTTGACCGTTACGGGAACGCCAACTAAGGTTGTTTTTGTTAATCTATGATTGAGATGTTTGTGTCTATATGTATGTGTCTTTTTCATGATGTTGGGAAATATATTGTAAAAGACTTAATACTGGTAGTATAACAGTTAAGTCTAGTAGTATTGGTTAGTTCTGGCAGTACTAAGTTAAGTCTGGCAGTACTAAGTTAAATCTGGCAGTATTATAGTTAGTACTGGTAGAGTGGCAGTACTATAGTTAGTACTGGTCGTGTTTAGTTAAGTCTGTTTATGT
>BQNB010005453.1:0-36293 GCA_026074375.1 Tanacetum coccineum | reverse complement strand
AGTTTTTGTCTGTTTTTGGTCATTTAAGCTCGTTTTTAGAGGTAAAAGATATGTGTAATTAAGCACTTATCAGTGGTCATATAATGACATCTTTACATATATTTAAAGGTACAGCAGGTTTGTATATATGATATTATTTGAATGGTACATGAGCATATTAGTTTTGATGATGATACAGCTGGGTTGGAGATTTTATGATGTATATATGAAATACGGATGCCATGGGATTTAATACGTCATGGCGTTATTGTCGTTTGGAAAAGTCCGTGATTTTTGAAAGTAGTTGGGGTCTTGATACTAAATTTAAGGAATAGGATTTTATTTCCATAAATTTTAATATTATGAATCCCTAATTATTAGGACATGATTTATTCTGCTTCGGGTTTAGTACTGCCTAGTATCCATGTTCGTGATGTTGACTGTTGTTTAATGCAGCCAACAAATGGTCCATGTTTGTACTGCCTTGCTTGTCGTCAGTTTGTACCGTTGATATTGACAGATAGTATCGACCTTATAAACTTTGTACCGCTTCAAATATAAGTTTGTACCACTCTATATAGAGTTAGTACCGCTTGTATTGTGAAAGAACAACAACAAAACAGTGACAAATTATGTGTCACTAAAGAGTATGGGAGGAAGGAGCATGGATTTTTGTGACAGTTTTACAGCAATAAAGTGACAGCATAGTGACTATATAGTAACAGTTTTAGTGACAGAAAAATGGGTCACTAAAATGGCAGTTTTTAAGTTTGTACCGTTTGATAGTACCGCTTGCTTTGTCCGATATAACTAGTATGTACCGCTAGTGTTGACAGATATCGGACGACACACACTTTTGGACGTGTTTGGATCTCGGACGAGGATGATGGAAGCGCACCTAGATGATCTTCTTAATGATTACTGTTTGGAGCTTAATAAGTTCGAGGTTCAAAAGATGGTAAACATGTTCGTTTAAGGGGAAGCTTATTTTTGTTTATTTGTTTTACCATCAACATGCACTCCTATTTGATATGACAAAAAGGGGAAGAGTGCATGGATAAAGGGGAAGTCTTCATCTATATTAGCTTCAGGGGAAGCTTGTGCTTATGAGTTTTGTCATTATCAACTAGGGGAAGATTGTTGGGAATTATACTTTGAGTTGATATGACAAAAGATATAAAAGATGAAGGACCTACAAGACTAAATATCAAAAGAACAAAAGATGGAAGATTTTGAAGATAAAGATCAACATTAATGCTGATTGAAGATTAAACATTAATGCTGATTGAAGATTAAACATTAATGCTGATTGAAGATTAGTCAAATAGTATTTAATGTTGATTTATAGTTTCCTAATCTTACTTGTTCTTATCTTGTCTTGTAAACCCTAGCCTCTCTAGTATATAAAGAGAGGTAGGCGTCTAGGTTTATGATTCATTCAATTCACAATGTAAACCTAAAGGTGTGTGTGTGTACTCTAGGCGTCAAGTCTTTGTAAGACGCCTAGGATTATAGTTAGCTTATTAGTAGCTTAGTAGTATAGTAAGCCTTTGTATCCTGATCAAATACAATGAAAGGCTTAACGTTTATTAGTAACACCTTGTTCTTAACTATGATTGTTTTATTTATTATTCCGCTGCGTGATCAATGTTATGATATCCTAGATGGGCAAAACGATCTATGAAGCCTACAATTAAGGTTTCAACAATTGGTATCAGAGCGGGTTGCTCTTGATATCTAGGATTCAAGGTTTTATGGTAGAAGAATGAAGAAGAAACCTAAACACGGACGCGTTTGGATCTTGAACGATGATGATGTTTATGGCTCGTTTTGGAGATTATTTGAAGAAGACATTTGATTATTACTTATTTGATGTTGTAGTTGATTTTCACAGGTTTTGTGTTCTTATCATATCTTAAAGGAGTGGTCACCTTTAAGATAACTTGTTCGTGATTATAAGGCGGTGACGAAGACTTGATGAATCTAGCAAAGGTGTACGATCTACCTTATGATGCTTACTACGTACATTTGCTATCACTTTAAGGAGTTACGTTATTGTGCTCAGTGTCTCATTTAATAGAGGAATGAGGATTTTGTCAAGAGACATAGGTCTACTTATACATAGCAGGTATGAGACTCGACGTCATGTGGATAAACAGGATATAAGACACAAGTTTGGGAAATTCAACTTCTTCAACAAATTCGTATTATTCGTTTTTCTTCATCATTGATAATTTGCTGCTTGGAGCCTACTAAGTCCATGATTCAAGAGATGGTAAACATGTTAAGGGGAAGCTTATTGTTTATTTACCATCTACATGCACTCCTATTTGATTATGACAAAAAGGGGAAGAGTGCATGGATTCAGGGGAAGTTCTTCATCTATATTAGCTTCAGGGGAAGCTTGTGCTTATTGGTTTTGTCATTATCAACTAGGGGAAGATTGTTAGGAATTATACTTTGAGTTGATTATGACAAAACATATTAAAGATGGAGGACCTACAAGACAAAGCTGGAATAACATTAATGCTGATTGAAGATTAGTCAAACAGTATTTAATGCTCAGCTAAAAGATAAAGATCAACATTAATGCTGATTGAAGATTAGTCAAATAGTATTTCATGCTGATTTATAGTTTCCTAATTTTATTTGATCTTATCTTGTCTTGTAAACCCTAACCCCTCTAGTATATAAAGAGGGGTAGGCGTCTAGGTTTATCATTCATTCAATTCACAATGTAAACCTAAAGGTGTGTGTGTGTACTCTAGGCGTCAAGTCTTTGTAAGACGCCTAGCTTTAGTAGCTAGCTTATTAGTAGCTTAGTAGTATAGTAAGCCTTTGTATCCTGATCAAATACAATGAAAGGCTTAATGTTTAGTAGTAACACCTTGTTCTTAATTATGATTGTATTATTTGTTATTCCGCTGGATCATGGTTATGATATCCTAGATGAGCTAGATCGTGGATCAACATGTGGTATCAGAGCCTCGTGGCTCTCGATCTAGGATCTACAAGGTGTCGTGTTGCTGTCCATGATGTTCTTGAAGGCCACAAAACCCTATTTCTGAAAATGATATGGTTCGATCATATTTATCTCTGCTTGATTTGATTTTGTTCTTCATAAGCTGTTTATTGCATAACATAATAATGCCGCATTTTGGTCTGGGACCAAACCCCATTATTATTTCAACTGGCTATGGGGAGTGTGATCTGGGATCAACGTGATGAACTCTAGCTGAGATACAAATTTTTGTTTGTCTCTGGTAATAATAGCTCGTTTTTCAAACCCTATTATTATTGTTGTGATTTGATCTGAGATGGATCAATGGGCGGTTATGGGGAGGTAGGTCTGGGACCAACAATGATCCATAACTGAGATGTAATAAGCATGTTTTGTAAGCACTATTTCAGAAAAAGAAGAGATTATGTATGTTTGGATCTGTTTGTGTTCGGATTATGGCGTGTTCGTATTGTTTATTGTTGCTTGAACCACAAAAATGAAAAGATTAGGGTTTTTATAAACCCTAGTAGAAGCAGCAGCAGGCTATGAAAGGGCAGCAGGAACTAGATACAGGTTTTGGTTTTTCTGGTTTGTGTAACATAATGATACATGTTTCTGGTCGATGATCTGGGCATGGTATAGCAGCAGGAAGATTGTTGGTGGTCATATAATGACATCTTCACATATATTCAAAGGTACAGCAGGTTTGTATATATGATATTATTTGAATGGTACATGAGCAGATTAGTTTTGATGATGATACAGCTGGGTTGGAGATTTCATGATGTATATATGGAATACGGATGCCATGGGATTTAATACGTCATGGCGTTATTGTCGTTTGGAAAAGTCCGTGATTTTTGAAAGTAGTTGGGGTCTTGATACTAAATTTAAGGAATAGGATTTTATTTCCATAAAATTTTGATATTATGAATCCCTGATTATTAGAACATGATTTATTCTGCTTCATGAGTTTATATTCGTCATTGGGCTAGTCACTATGGGCTCATGTCATATTCCAAAGTGCCGCTGATTGTTGACGTGGTTATGATGTGTTATACTATTCGTTCTGCTGCTTCGGGTTTAGTATTGCCATGTACACTCGTTGTTTCGTTTCCTGCTGGGTATATGGTGTTCCTACTGGTTGCTCATTGTTACTACTGGTCGCTCATGGTTACTCCTGGTTGTATGTCGGTTACTGTTGGTAGTTTACGATTTGTGCTGGCTCTTCAAACGGTTTCTATTGGTTGTGTTACATTCCTACTGGTCGTTTGTGCTGGTTGAAGAAAGTGCAGATCAGTGACAGTTCTGCAACCACTCAGCAACAGTCAGTGACAGCTTTAGTGACAGATTTGAGACAGAAATATGGTCACTAATGACAATTTTGGTTTGTACGGGTAGCTTTGTCCGATATAGCTAGTTTGTATCACTAGCGTTGGCCGATATCGGATGACACACACATTTTGGGTTTTGGATGCATTTGGATCTTGAACGATGATGATGTTTATGGCTCGTTTTGGAGATTATATGAAGAAGACATTTGATTATTACTTATTTGACATTGTAGTTGATTTTCACAGGTTTTGTGTTCTTATCATATCTTAAAGGAGTGGTCACCTTTAAGATAACTTGTTCGTGATTATAAGGCGGTGACGAAGACTTGATGAATCTAGCAAAGGTGTACGATCTACCTTATGATGCTTACTACGTACATTTGCTATCACTTTAAGGAGTTACGTTATTGTGCTCAGTGTCTCATTTAATAGAGGAATGAGGATTTTGTCAAGAGACATAGGTCTACTTATACATAGCAGGTATGAGACTCGACGTCATGTGGATAAACAGGATATAAGACACAAGTTTGGGAAATTCAACTTCTTCAACAAATTCGTATTATTCGTTTTTCTTCATCATTGATCACTACTTGGAGCCTACTGAGTTCAAGATTCACTACATGCACTATTTGAGGGGAAGTTGCTCATTTTCAGAAGACCCCTATTTGATATGACAAAAAGGGGAAGAGTGCATGGATTAAGGGGAAGTCTTCATCTTTATTAGCTTCAGGGGAAGCTTGTGCTTATGAGTTTTGTCATTATCAACTAGGGGAAGATTGTTGGGAATTATACTTTGAGTTGATATGACAAAAGATATAAAAGATGAAGGACCTACAAGACTAAATATTTTATACTTATCTTCTACAGGAAGTCTTGTAAACCCTAGCCTCTCTAGTATATAAAGAGAGGTAGGCGTCTAGGTTTATCATTCATTCAATTCACAATGTAAACCTAAAGGTGTGTGTGTACTCTAGGCGTCAAGTCTTTGTAAGACGCCTAGCTTTAGTAGCTAGCTTATTAGTAGCTTAGTAGTATAGTAAGCCTTTATATCCTGATCAAATACAATGAAAGGCTTAATGTTTAGTAGTAACACCTTGTTCTTAATTATGATTGTATTATTTGTTATTCCGCTGGATCATGGTTATGATATCCTAGATGAGCTAGATCGTGGTTCAACAAAACCCCTCAACCAATTTAGGGTTTCACCCACTTTTGATTTTGAGGAACCCTAGATCAATTTCTAGGGTTTTCGAGATCAAAAACGCGATTCAACCTAATTCCTTTGGAGATAATGATGTTTGGGAGTGGGGAACACTTTTTTAGTTTACCTTATAGATTGAAACGGACTGGTTTGGGATCTTAAAGGTTGGCACGAGTTTAAGCAATGGAAAGAAGAAAAAAATTTGAAAGTGTTTGTGTAGTGTGTTGACGAACGGGGCAAAGGGGGTGTTTGTGTTTGAACTTTAAGAGTTTGACACAAATGCCCCTTGAACTTCCAATCCTTATGCATTTTCCATCAATAAGTTTTCTAAGGCAAGGTATAGTTTAACTAATGACATAAATAGTCCCTAAAGTTTACATTACAATGCTTAGCTACTTATTTTTTGCAATTAAGTCCCTAAAGACATAAACACATAACATATAAGGAACAAATAAGTTAAACTTAATTAACTCCCTTTAATTGTTAACCCGTTATTGTTTAAAACCTTTTTCCATTTGACATTATATCCCCCTTAAACAATGACCCGTTTTCTATTTAAAGAGATGTAGTCGTTGTTTGAGTGGTCAAATGTCTTTAAAATGATTTTCTAATGAATTTTTGATATTAATGTTTTATTTCTGAAAAAAAACACCATAAAATTAATAAGATTTCTCTTATTTTAACACATAAGCGTACTGACACGTACACTGATGGTATAAAGAAAGCCCGGGTTGTGCTGCAAAGTAAGCATAAGCCTTTGAATGAATATGAAGTAATTCATTCCTGAGAAAAATAAATTTTCCTTTATGAGGACAAGTTTTCTTTTTGAAAACTTGCCTTTAAGATGATGACTGGGTTGCTATCGGAAATAATAGCAAGCCATTTTGGCATGTCTTAAAAGCTTTTGTAAGCTTTTGCTCAAACTTCATTTACAGCCTCATATCATTATTAAATAACATTTTTAAAGCCGTAAATGTTATCGATTTTCAGAAGACATGCCAGAGATACATATTTTTATATTTTTCTGATTTTTTAATTTTTAGTTTTCTTTTTGAAAAATTTATAAAAAAAAATAATTTTTTTTTGTGTTTTTATGATTTCTTATATACATATAATACATAGGATATACCGTGAGTAACCACCCTTACTCGTTCTGTTCCTTTATCAGACGTTTAAGCGTTTCCGGAGACATGCTTCTCATACCGAGCTTTTCGATCAAGAAATTGAATCTTTCTCTTGGCAAGGGTTTAGTGAAGATGTCAGCCAATTGATATTCCGTCCGAACAAAGTAAAGTTCCACTATTCTATTCTTCACCTGCTCCTTTATAAAATGGTAGCGTACATCGATGTGCTTTGCTCTTGAGTGTTGAACGTTGTTGCAGCATAGAGCAATTGCACTTTTGTTGTCGCGGTACAGAAGAATCTTATTAAATTGAAAGCCATAATCTGTTAGTTGTGATCGCATCCATAGAATTTGAGCACAACACCCAGATAAGGCAATATATTCAGCCTCTGTACTCGAAATCGCAGTGCTGTTTTGTTTCTTGGAAGACCAACTAACACGTTTATCACCTAAGAATTGAGCGCTTCCTGATGTATTGCGTCTAGTGTCCTGACACCCTACGTGATCTGCGTCTGAATATGCTGTTAGAGACATATCGGTATCCTTCGAGTACCAGAGTCCCATGTTAATGGTTCCCTTTAGGTATCGAAAGATCCGTTTAACCGCATTTAAGTGCTTTTTGGTAGGCTTTGCCTGATACCGGACACATAAGCAGACTACAAAAATAAGGTCGGGTCTACTGGATGTCAGATACATGAGGGATCCAATCATGTCACGGTAAAGTGTAGCATCAACTGGTGTCCCTTGTAGATCTTTATCCAGTTTATTCTTTTCAACCATAGGTGTGTTTACAGAATCACTAGATAGCAAACCATATTTTTTAATAATTTCATAATCATATTTTGATTGGTTTAGGAAGATGCCTCTGGGACTTTGAGAAATTTGTAATCCTAAAAAGAATGACATATGCCCCATCATCAACATCTTGAACTTAGTGGTCATCTGATTAGTAAACTCATTACATGGAGCATCTTGGTCAATGGATGTAGACACAGGTGAATCGGCTATTTCAACAGATCTTGGTGCAGCAACTACTGGAACTGTAGAGACAACAATAGTTAGAGGAATGAAGTATTCATCGAACAAGGGTTGGAACAAACTATCATAATTATCTCTTTTTGGTGGATTACAAGGTTGTTGAGGAATAATGTTTGGCACGAGTCCTGAACTAGATGTTGCAGGAGTCATTACTTAAAGCCTGAGTCCTGAACTGAATTGTTCAAAAGCCAACTCTGTCAGCTCATCGAACGTCACATGAATAGTTTCTATAATTTTCCGATTTCTCCTGTTATAGATTCTGAAAGCTTTCTTTGCTGGCACGTATCCAACGAAAATACCAATATCTGCATTTGCATTTAGTTTACCCAAGTCTTTACTGTCATAGGTTGGATAACATAGTGAACCAAATACATGAAAGAATGATAAATCCGGATTCTTATCGTGCATCAGCTCATATGGAGTTTTGTTGTATCGAAGACGAATCAGAGAACAGTTTTGGGTATAAAAAGCTGTGTTGATTGCTTCGGCCCATAGAAACAGAAGAGCTTTTGAAAATATCAACATAGTATGGGTAGCTTCCACAAGAGTTCGGTTTCGTCTTTCGACAACGTCGTTCTATTAAGGAGTACGAGCAACTAAAATTTGATGCGAAATGCCGACATTTTCATAAAAATCACGAAGAGTCTGATTGACAAATTCAGTTCCATTATATGTTCTAACATTATGGACTGTGGCATTCAAACAAACTTGAATATTTTTTATGCATTTACTCTTGGCTAACTTACCAACCTTGTATTTGTCGGCTTTGCTGTGAACACTGGGTTGAAGTAAACCTTCGAATATATCAACACTTTAAATATGAGTAATATTTCCCCAAATTTGTTACTTAAGCTTGCACTGTTGTAGATTGAAGAACGATGCAGAAGAAAGCATCTAAGTACCCTATACACTCAACTAAGAGCCAAAATAACTACAACACCTCTTGAGACTATTCACATCGGCATCTGCGTATGAACTGAGCATACTTCACATGTTAACTACTTTAAAGTGTTAGCTTAACCGTGTGTACTACAATGTAACTCCTTAAATCGGGTATCAACTAGAGAATCTAAGTCTCATATCCTAACTGCTATACGTTCAAGCAAGTCATCAACCGATAGATTGGGTTTGAAGAAAAGGGTGTAGAAAGTAGAAGGAAGTCTCGATGATGAAATAAGTAGACGCCTTTGTGATACCCCACTTCAAATCTTTATATAAGGGGGGATACCAAATAAACTTCGTGATCACTTGACATTAAAGTCCAAATTCCATAGCTGTTTTGACATTTTAGTGAATCTTATTCGGATCGTGTTAGTGTTATGTATCATGTTTGTTGTGTTGTTGTTCAAGAATGTTGTTAAACTAGGACAAAATGGTTTTTTTGAATTGTCATTAACGAAAGAACATTGTCTAGTCTAACTTGACGTGAAAGCGTATTATATCCGACAGTCCAACACTTAATTTAGTGTTTGTTAATCACGGTCCAAAAATCTTATTCCAGCTTACGACAATTATTCCCACACAATTAAACTCAAAAACAAACAGTAGAGGCCTCATTCATTTAAATTCTCAAGCCCACAATCACAATCATTAAAATGATCGGTCCATTTTATTCTTACTCTAGTTTAGACCCTCGGTTTTGCCCCAATTGCTTATATATACGATTGATAAAACTTTGGCCCATATTCCCGTCATTTTGTAATACCCGGTTATGAACAAATGCAATACTCGGTCTTAGAAAGTCAAACTAGGTCTTGTATTGTAATAGGCTAGTCGGGTTTAACGGGCTTGGATTGTAATCTAATATTGTTCGTGTTTTGGGCTCAAAGCCCAAAGTTTAATCCAAACCCCGGCGCCGTATAGAAAGCCTAAGTGCAAGATTTCTAAGGTTACATGGGTATTAAATATCCCTTCAACCCACACTTGGTGAAGGGGTGTTGGTTACATTTTCATCACACATTTGTAACTCACCATATCTCATAAATCTAGTTGTTTCTCTCTTACTTTCTCTCTCTAAGATTTCTTCTTATTTCTTGCTTATTGGTGCTTATTAATAAGTTGTGTTTGGATTATATCATGGGATAACATGTGGTATCACTCGCCAAGGGGTGTTTAGTGTTTGATTGTATTGAATTCGTGGTTTTTTTTTCTTTTTGGTTCGACTAGAAAAGCAAGAAAAAACCATGGTTTGATTTTATTTCTGTGGTAATTATGGTGTTAAAGTGTCGGTACTTTCGTTGCTTAAAACAAAACCTTGTATCACGTTTTAGGTTCTACACTTCAAACGCATCCTAATTGTACAACAACTAACCAAACGCAGCCTCTTGCTGCTAAATAAACCAGCAACCAAACGCATCCTAATTGTACAACAACTAACCAAACGCAGCCTCTTGCTGCTAAATAAACCAGCCGCACCCTTTGGCTTATAACCACACGCAGCCCTTGCTGCTGCCAAATAAACCACGCACCCTTCCTCTTGCAACCCAACCCGAACGCACCCTTAGTGGTTGTGAACCCATACACCAACGCACTCCCGGCTGTTGTGTAAAAATCAAACGCACCTTTGGTGCTTGAAAAACTAATCTGAACGCACCCTTATGGTGCCTGAGACAAGACCGAACGCACCCTTCCTCTTGCAACCCAACCCAAACGCACCCATTTGGCTTGTACCTAAATCCACGCGCGCCCTTAGTGTTGTCGTTGGGGTGGCGTGGTGCGGCGGTAGGGTGGATGTGAGGATGGTGGCAGATGGGGTGGTGGAGATGGTGTATGGTTGAGGGCAGCGGCGGCTGTGGATGATGAGGGTGTGTCGAATGGAGATGATGACAAGACAAAGGTGATGAAGGATGTGATGGGAATGAAGATGGTGGTGGATATGGGATGCTTTGGTGTTGGTGATGGTTGTGGACCTCGGCCGGAATCTTGGCTGGATAAGAATGGGGGCGCCGGAATTTGTTATAGTGGGAGAGAGGGAAGAGATGGAAATGAGAGTGTAGGTTTTTATAAAAAATGAACCCTAATGTCACATATATATATACACTTGAAACTTTTAAAAATAATTTAGCACATGTAAAATAGTCTAGGGGTTTTTAGTGTAAATATTATCACAGGGACCTAAAGTGTAAATTTGGTTAATTAATGGTTCGGGACTCGTTTGGACTAGTTAATGAATGATTCATAACACGAGACTTGCGCCATTGTTTTTCAAATCATTTATCTGATAAAAATAAGTATTTATTTGATAATATTTCATAAATACTTTATAACATTAAATAAAATATCTGTTATTCGTTTTGTGAACCGGTTACGTCTCGTCCGCAATAGAATGGATTTAAGCTCGAGCATTTGCGTTATCACAACGCTTTTCATTAAAATGATGAATAATATATTTAATATTTTTATTAAATAAATACTGATAATTAAATAACAAAACAAATTTAATTATTTTTGTGTGTCCGCGTTGTATGTTGTTCGTTAAATGTTTGCGGTGCTGTTTTAGTCCTTTTCGGCTCGTTTCCAGGTCTCGGGCAAAACTGAAAAGTTGTCAGGAATGTCGTTTTACATCAAATTGCTTTAGAGACCGAGTCGTGAATACGTGATTTAGATGATCGTTCTTATAAGTCAAGTCAGGCCCGAAAAGTCAAAGGATATAATCGTTATTCAAAATTCGAAAATTCTCGGATGTTACAGTACCTACCCCTTAAAGAAATCTCGTCCCGAGATTTAATTTGTGTTAACCGATTGTGTGACCAAGAAAAGATTTTAGGTTTAATAAACCAGTTTTGAACATGACGCTGATAACTTTTGTCAGCAAAATTTGATGTTTCGACACTTCTCAATATATCAAAAATTTTGGCTAGGTTTGATCAGGATATTTAATCCATCAAAATAGGTATCTCCAAGAAATATCATTACAGGTCTTATGACCGATATAAACGCGTTATAAAGAAAGTCTCTTAATAGTGAAAATCTCAAGAAGGAAATGTAATCGCGTGAGTATGTTTGTATAAAGTTTCAAATGTTCAAGGACGGAGTCTCGTTCCTACTATTTGTAATGCTCGATGATTCACATCAACGTGGCTTATGTATATAAGTACCCAACTTACTTGGCAGTACTAGGATGTATCGCGACCTAAGTCTTCCTACTAGTGGCCCGAAATGAATAGTCCAACTATCTGTTTCGTCGATAGGTGTTTATCTCGTTTAAGGGGAGTTGCATAACCTATTGGATAAAGTTGTATCAGTCGGGACCGCTCCAGGACCCAACAACAGCGACCATAACGTCAATACTATAACAAATGGTGATGGGATGCCGAGAATGAGGACATTTCGAGAAACAATATTCCCAGAATAAAGTTTAACAAATGAGAGGAGCTCGCGAGAGAGCTTATGCGATAGACGGCGGATTATGGTACTCAGTCGTTAGTTCGATGAATCAGCTCCATTAGCTCAATCAAGTGTGTAACAAGTCTGTGAGTTTTCCATGAACAGTTCGTTATCGCGTAAGGGATTAGCAAGGCAAAAGTAATAACTAAAGAATGAGATAAAGGAAGTTTCGTAACAGCGCGGCCTTAAAGATTTCTGCGGAGTGGCAAAGCACTATGCGCTTCTAAACCTTTTTAACCGGATTCGTTGATTATCGGGTTCGAGTCTCATACTCGTGTCATATTGGATACCATCAACCCACTCATTTAATACATACATTATTTGGCATAAAGAAGCGTCCCAAATTAATGTCAATACTGAATTGATAAAACTTATGGTTCGGCGATTTATACAATTTATTTATTAAATGAATAGGCGTCCCAATCCTTCAAATAAATAAAGTATAATCATCCTACTTAATAATTTCCCGATGCAAACGCTTACTCACCATAACCTTCAAGGTGATGGATGACATGACGATGCATGTGCTCTAATGAGTATGGGACGAGTGTTCCAAACTCGTCTTCGGAGACGGGGAGTAAAACTATCATGAAATCACATAGTGTTCAAGATCGTTAATGAGTACTTATATCGTTTAGAAGTAACTAGAGGGTAGGAAAAGACTTTATGAACGCGTCAACAAAGCAATTAACAATATAAATCCTCCTATTACAGAGTCCCGCCCATACAAGACATGTAATACTTAGATTTAACATAATCCCATGTAAAACAGAACGATGACGTGGCTTTTTTTTAACATAGCAAATAATATCAATCCTCATATTACAAGTCTCGCCCATACAGAGACATTAATACAGAGATATCATACATAATTCCATGTAAACAAAATTTTGACGGCCTCCGCGTAATACGATATTGTATAAAGCTACAAGAAATATATCTTTAGAGACCATTGTTTAACTTACAATGTCTGAGAACGAAGCGAGACCATTGTATAACTTACAATGTCTGAGGTATAAATGAGACCATTGTGCAACTCACAATGTCTAAGAAGTAAAATGAAAACCAATTGTAGAAACTCCCGAATGTCTAAGAGCGGTAAATGAACCATTGTGCTACTCACAATGTCTTAGTACGTAAAATCGAGAACCATTATGCAAACTCACAAAGTCCTAAGTGTAAATTTAGACCATGTGGCAAACTCACAATGTCTGAGAATAAATTCCAGTATGAATATAAATAACATTTAAATAAAAAGCAAGGCGTAAAATAAAATCGCAAAAGAAGAAGGCAAGTGTATATATATACACATACATATATATACATAAGTCACGTAAGCACGTAAGCACGCAATGCAAGCAGTTAAGCAAGTAGTGTGTATGCACTTTGAAAATGTTTCCTGTGATGCAATGCTTGTGAAAACGGTTTAAAGCAGGGTAAAAATAATGCCATCTAGTTCTCCTACTCATCATGCTTCTGATACCAATCTGTAACACGCCCCAAAAAAACTGTCGCTAGGCGGAAGTATGTCTGGGTTGCGTTCATTCATAATACACAGCGCTAGATACAAGAAAACGACCTCTAAATGTGTCCGTATTAAAAAGAAAATCTCGATGATTTTCTTGAAAATGATATAACATTGGTCATCATTGCACACCAAAAAAAGCTTGAAAGAATACAACGAGGATTTTAACATTTGTAAGAAAATCTAAGTAAGAAATCTTGTCAATTTAGACTCCAATGCACATTAGATAATCCAAGTATCTAATTCACCTGAGAAAAACATGCTTAAAACGGTCAACATAAAGCTGGTGAGTTCATAGGTTTGTTTAGGTATAAATATTGCAACAAAGATTTGCAAAATATGTAAGACCATTTAAATCCATAAATAGTCCCCAAAACGTATGTAAATTGGGCCACCTTTGTTCAAAGTATGTATTGTCATTTTATTCAAGACAACTCGCAAATATTCACGTGTGTATAAAACAATGATTACGATTACTCTAAACTCATGAAACTCGCAAATATTCATGTGTGTATAAAACACCCTCAGCATTGAATTACATTACGTGTGCCTACACCGGATGTCCCCACCTGGACACCCTCAGCATTGAATTACATTACGTGTGCCTACACCGGATGTCTCCACCTGGACACCCTCAGCATTTAATTACTTTGTAACATACAACATGAGCTAATCCGTAATCATAAAAATATAGTATGTGTTTACGTCCAAAAAACTAAACCAAGTATTGTATCTCCTCGCAAGATGTGAGAATGAGTATGGAAATCAACCAAGTAAGTGCGTTTGTAAACATGTATGCAAACGAGTTGTAAATGAGCACGTAGCGAGTTTAAATCAAACATGTAATTGAATTTGTAACAAGCATGTTCTCACCCCAAAAATATATGTAAAACATGTAAAACGTAGGGCTATAAAACTCACCTTGATAGATGAAGAACGATTAGACAGATAGGCATTGAATTGCACAACACACGGAAGACAGACACGGCTTGACCGAGATAAGATGCAACTAAACTTCACGGCTAATCCACTAGCCTAGGATAATGAAATTTGGGTTACCTCCCGAACTGAATGGGTTACGTCAACGCGACACGTTGATAAAGTTTTAGATTTCCAAGTTGTAATAGTTTGGTGGTTGGTTAAATAAAATAATCGAAAGTAAACACAAAATATGTAATATATTCTGTATATATTAATATATAGTAAAAAAACAATTAATAACTCATACCATGAATTATATATAAAAGACAAACAATTCAAAGATAAAGTGACGTATATAATGCTTTGCAAGTATTATATAAAAAGTGTGAGTAAATAATCGAAATCAAATATTTCGACACCAATTTAATTAACAAAAAGTCCTTGCATAAAAGTAGACACACGTCTTAAAGTTATGAATTAAACAACCGATGTTTAAAAGCAGTTACAAAAGTTATTATATTTTACGTACTAGTCAGTATAATTATAAAAATAATATTTATAAATTAATCCTTCGTCTTATTGATGGATCGTAAGCTAACAATGTTGCCATCATTTGGTAAAAGTATAGTTTTCGTTCGTTGTCATTATTGTATAGTTATCAATTTAATATAACTTTAAAATAAAACTTAGTCCCTATTACCGGGATTCTAAAAAATAGAAGTTTAGAAACATTACTAAGTATAGAAATTTATATAAATTTTGTCATGACCTTGCGCATCCCGTTATATAACGTTTGTCTATATTTATAAAATCTAGATGTTTCTTTCCACTTTTCAACAAACCGAGTGCAATACCTCGGTGTATCAATATATATATATATATATATATATATATATATATATATATATATATAATATATATATATTATACATATATATCTTCCACATACATATATCTAAACTTAACAAATAATTATTATTACATTTATTTTAAACCATCAAACACCCTTAGGGTCCGGCTTTTATAAATAAAACTATTTATTGTAATATTTATTAGCCGATTTGTATTATCCCAAACACACCCTTATTAGTAAACTGTTAAACCAAACACTCCCTTATTCGATTTTTGCTATCCCAAACGCACCCTTACAGCTTTGCCGTTAACCCAAACGCATCCTTACGGTTTTCCTGCTCACCCAAACACACCCTTACGGTGTTATCCAGCAAACCAAACACCCCTATTTGGTTATCTGCCTAACCAAACACCCCCTTATGTGGTTTTAATAACAACCAAACGCACCCTAAGTGGCTGTTTAACAGCCAAACGCACCCGTGTGCGGTTTAGAACAACCAAACACCCCATTTGTTGTGAAACTGCCAACCAAACGCACCTCTTGTGCGTTTTCGTTCCTGTTCTCTCTTCTCTCAAACGCACCTTAAGTTGTGTTTCAAGAAAACCAAACGCACCCTTTTTGGTACAACAAGTCAAACGCAGCCTTGTGGGCTGATAAACTCGAAACAAACAAACACCCCTATGGCTGTCCCGAAACCAAACGCACCCTCGTTGGTGCAAAACTACACCGACCCGCTGCGGTGCAAACCAAACGCACCCTAGGTGCTTAATATCAAACCAAATAGCACCCTTGTGGTGCTTATCTCAAACAAAACGCACCCTCTCGATGCTCGAGCCAAACCCGACGCACCCTCGTGGGTGGTTGCCATCCACACGCACCCCTAGGGGTGGCGGTACACTGGGCCGACGCACCCTTGTGGTGGGTATAAAAACCACCGAAACAAACACCCTTGTGGTGTTTTTATCAAAACAAACGCACCCTAATCGTGGTGGAGGTGGTGGTGAATGGGTGGTGGTGATGGAGCGGCGGTAGAGGAGTGGCAGCGGCGATGGTGGCGCGTGGATGAGGGGATCAGGTAGATCCGGTGGTGGGGAGCGATTTTGGTTTCGGCCGGAAAACTCGCCGGAAAACTTTTCCGGTGGCCGGAGATGGCGGCGGCGGTGGCTGAGTGGTGGCCGGCGGCGGTGGGAGCTCGCCAGAAAAGATGAGGGAGAGAGAAGTGGTGTATGTGTGTTTATAGGAAATATAAATGAAAAAAAATATATAAAACTTTATATGTATATTAAAAGTTTTAATGTAAAGTGGCAAGTTCAAATAGATGGGGGGTCATTGTGTAAATTTTTAATAAGTATGATAAAAAGCGTTCGGTGCTCGTTTGACGCTGTGACATAACGGATGATTCAAGGCACGAAAACGTGCACCGTTGTTTACCCACAACTCATTTTTTTCATAAAAAAAACGAGTATTTACTTGATATTATTTCATAAATATGTTCATAACATTTATAAAAATAATTGTTATTCATTTGGAAACCCGGTTATGTCTTGTCCGACAGTAAAAACAAAAATAAATTTTTAACCCGAATATTTGCGTTATCAACAAATGTTTTTGAATAAAATGATGACTAATTTATTAAATATTTTTTATTTAATTAAAAATGTAATAAACATAATTTAAATTATTTCCTGTTTCTAAATCTGCGAGGTGCATTTCCATACTCTTCTGACTGTTTTACGGGTCTCTTCAAAACAAAAAAGGTGTCAGTAAAGTCGTTAACATCAATTGCTTTAGAGGTCCCCCGAATAATGAAAACGAGATTTAGGCTGCACGTTTTGATAAATCAACTTAGAAATAACATATTTCCCCTTTAAAATATGTATCCGAAAATTACAGGTTTAACGCGGTAATCGCTTTTATGTGACAATAAAAGACCAAAAGTCAAAAAGTCAAATCGGACCTGAAAAGTCAAAGGTTAAAATAGTCTTTTAAAATTCCGAAAATTCCCGGATGTTACATAATCTGTTAGCTGTGAACGCATCCATAGGATTTGAGCACAACACCTATGTAAGATAATATATTCAGCCTTTGTACTCGATATCGCAGTGCCCTTTTGCTTCTTGGAAGACCAGCTAACAAGTTTGTCACCTAAGAATTGAGTGCTTCTTGATGTACTACGTCTATTGTCTTGACACCCCGCGTGATCTGCGTCTGAATATGCTGTTAGAGACATACCAGTATCCTTCTAGTACTAGAGACCTATGTTAATTGTTCCCTTTAGGTATCGAAAGATCTGTTTAACCGAATTTAAGTGCTTTTCGGTAGGCTTTGCTAGATACCGGGCACATAAGTAGACTGCATAAATACGGTCGGGTTTACTGGACGTCAAATACATGAGGGATCCAATCATGCCACGGTAAAGTGTAGCATCAACTGGTGTCCCCTGTAGATCTTCATCCAGTTTATTCGTTTCTACCATAGGTGTGTCTACAGAATCACTAGTCAGCAAACCATATTTTTTAATAATTTCAGAAGCATATTTTGACTGGTTTAGGAAGATGCCTCTAGGACTTTGATAAATTAGTAATCTTAAAAAGAATGGCATCTGCCCCATCATTGACATCTTGAACTTAGTGGTCATCAGATTAGCAAACTCATTACACAAAACAGTATTAGTGGATGCAAATATTATATCGTCAACATAAATTTGTACCAGTAATAAGTCATTTCCTGCTTTCGGTGCGAAGAGTGTTGGATCAACTGCACCTTTGGAGAAATGTTGTAAAATGAGGAAACTTGACAGCATGTCATACCATGCACATGGTGCTTGTTTGAGACCGTACATGGCCTTTTTGAGCTTATACACATGCGATGGGTTGTCCTGATCCACAAATCCTTCTGGTTAAGAAACGTAGACCTCTTCTTTGAGCTCGCCATTTAAGAAAGCCGTTTTGACATCCATTTGGAAAATTGTCATATTCTTGTTGGCTGCATTTGCTACGAAGATACGTATGGCCTCTATTCTTGCAACCGGTGCAAATGATTCCTCGAAATCGATTCTTTCCTCTTGCCTGAATCCTTAAGAAACTAGTCTAGCCTTATTCTTTAGTACCCCGCCAAATTCTTTCGTATTGACCTTATAAATCCATTTTAGTTTGATCAACGTGGCATTATCTAGACACGGCACCAATTCCCAAACTTGCAGTCTTTCAAATTCATGAATTTCTTCTTGCAATGCAACGATCCATGGCGGTTTCGGTCATTGCAATGTTTGGAAGTTCTTTTGGTTTCGAACTAAAGGTTGGGAAGGCATCAAAATAACACCACATGGCATCAGTCTGTAGTTGCTTTCTGGTGGAGACAGAACGAGAAGGATCTCCGATTACATTTGCTATGGGATGATCCTTAGATTGGAGCATCTGAGTGCACAGTAGTAGGAATAACATCCGATGATGAGGTTTTTTCAGAAATACTTTCTGGAATTGGTATGCCAAAATAAGGATCGTTACTCATATGTGTGACCTCAAGATCGTGTGACTCTTCTTCAGCACAGAGAGGAATTGTTTGGGATTGTGATTGTAGAGTGGTTTGAGAGGTACTTAGTGAGGGTGCATCTTGATTAACAATTTTTGAGGAAGGTGAACCGGTTGACTCAACAGGAGCTGGAGCTTCTTCTACAGGAACTGAAGAGGCAATGATAGCTGGAGGAGAGAAGAACTCATCAAACACTGGTTGAAACACAAGATCCCATTCATGCCTCACTGGTGGTACAAACGATGTTGAAGGAGGAGGGTTTATAACGAGTCTTGAACTAAGTGTTGCAAGAGTCATTTCATGAAGTGCGAGTTCTAAACTGCTTTGTTCAGAAGCCATAGCCGTCAGCTCATCAAAATGGACATGGATAGTTTCAATGATTTTTTGGGTACATCAGTTGTAAATACGGTAAGCTTTCTTCTTGGGTGCATATCCAATGAAAATACCTATATTAGATTTAGCTTGAAGTTTGCCCAAATTCTCACTATTATTGTTTAAGTAACAAAGTGCACTAAAAACGTAAAGGTAGGATAAATCGGGTTTTCTATCATGTAAGAGCTCATAAGGAGTTTTTCCATGGCAACGTCGTATAATGGATCGGTTTTGGGTGTAACATGCGGTAGCAACTGCCTCGGCCCATAGAAATAAAGGAGCTTTTGCGTAGATTAACATTGTTCGAGCGGCTTCAACAAGAGTACTCTTCAACAAGCGTACGTAATATTTGGCCTTTCAACAACACCATTTTGTATTCGAGTTCCACGACAACTCGATGTTTCATGAGAGATGGCCAACTCTGTTCAATGAGTAAGCCTCGCAGGGTTTGAATGTAACAAATCACAATTCCATTATCTGTACGAATGTTCCTGACAGTTGCATTCAATCTAACTTGTATCAATTTTAGAAACTTGATTATAAAATCAGGAGCTTCATTCTTTGATGCTAAAAACATCACCTATGTAAACCGAGAGTAATCATCTACAATGACGAGGATGTACTTTTTCCCATTTACACTTGCAACACGCATAGGCTCACAAAGATCCATGTGTAGAAGATATAGTTTTTCTTGATTGGTGTCTTCAGATTTAGGTTTATGTGATTGTTTTTTGCCTTTTCCCATGGCACATGCAGAACAAAAATGGTCCTTTTCAAATTTAAGTCTGGGAATACCACGTACAAGACCGTGTCTGGCCAAGTGATTAATAGCACCAAAATTCAAATGAGACAGACGACGATGCCATAACCATGACTTAGTCTTTGTGGTTTTTGACAAGAGACATATAGAAGAAGACACCATCATATCCCCAATGGAGAGAGAATACATGTTAGTTCCTAAAGATCCTGAGAGTAGATCAACACCTTCCAGATTATGAACAAAGCATGTGTGTTTTCGAAAAGATACTTCAAGATTTGAGTCGCATAATTGACCAACTGAGAATAGATTCTGTCATAGTCCTTCCACATAATAAACCCTTGAAATTGTGATGTTCCCTATCTGATAATCACCATATCCCATAATCTTTGCAACTTGGTCGTTACCGAATTTGACAGTATCGAGAAATTTATGAACAAAATTGGTGAGCTGAGAGCGATCTCCAGTCATGTGCTTAGAGCAGCTGGAGTCCAAATACCACAGAATAATTTGGAAAACATGCAATCTATAAGAGAAGAAGAAAATGGAGGAACTGAAGTATCGGATCCCCGAGATGTACCGGGTTCCATTCTGTTAGAAGTCATAGATTTTGCAACCTTAGGTTTGCTATTGGGAACAAACTTAGGTACTTTAGGTCTCCTGGTATATACTCTAGTTACTACATGTTCTGGTGCAACTACTTCAAAAGGAATGGGAACCCTAAGAGGCACTTTATTAGTGGCGGTTAACCTAGTTAAAGGGCACGCATTTCTAACTAATGTGAAAGTCCTTCCAGTAGGTTTTCATTTATATCCAACAGAGTTAAACACTTTTCTAGTAGGTTTCCATTCTTTTCTCTTTTTATTTTTCTTAGAGACAAATTTAGCACGCACATTCATACTATTCACATGATCAATTAAACACATAGCATGATTAGCAACAAATAAACATTCATTGCATACAGAACAAAGAGCTTAGCACCTTTAATAGGATGCTTAACATGTTCATTACAAACATTTTTAGAATCAGAGTTCCTTTTATTCAAACTAGATTTAACTTTCCTAGATTTAACTTTCCTAGATTGGACTTCTACTTTATTCTTCTCATTACTACTTGGTGTTCGCGAAATCCTATCATTCTTTGTATTGCTTGAAGACTTTGATCTACTAGCATTAGTAGAAGGGTTTACTCCTGTAGAAGACAATAGAGGTCTGTTAGGTACTTTGGGAATGTTTCCTGATGATGTGACAGTGTCAGCAAATCGAACTGTTTTCTTCTTGTTAATAGGCGTGACCGCAACTAATTTCTCACTAGGTTTGTGAATATCAGGGCAAGTATCTCTAACATAACCTAGCAACTCTTGAATTAGCTTAACATACATACAGGCTGAGTAAGATGCACTATCTAAAGGGTTCCGTGATTTAGCTTGTTCAACTACCTCCCTAAGAATAGCAGCTTGTTCCATAATATGCTTTAGGTAGTATTCATGAGCTTCCCTATTATTCTTAACCTTAGGAGCCAAAAGTACTAGGTCAAGCTTATACATTCCTGGAGCAATAGTGGTAGCATTTGACAAATGAAACTCAAAACACAAAAATCTTAAAAAGACTCACTTATTGACGTTTTTACTCGATTTTTCTTGTACTTCTTACCTATCTAAAACTACTAGAAACATAAAAACACAAACTTTAACGTTTTTAACACGAAAAATTTGAAATCAAGATTCTAGTACAAAAACCTTATTTTCAAAAGAAAATCTTAAAAAATCAAGATTTTGATGTTTTTTCTAAAGAAAGATTTGTACTCCTAGCCTATACTAAGGTAACTAAACAATAAAGTAGCAAGCTTTATGGATTTAAACCCATAAAATATGAAGATCTTTTGTGTAAGGTTCGAACCACATACACGCCTAAATACAAGTAACAAACACATACAAAACCTTTACAAACACCTCATGGCTCTTGATACCAATTGTAGAATATCTTAATACACACAAGGTATGGATTCAATGAAGAGTTTAAAGAGAGAAAGAGAGGTGGTTGGATGAACACTTAGAGAGAGAAAGTAAGAGAGAAAATGTAGTGTTACTATGTGTAAGAAATGAACAACCAACACCCTTTTCATAGCATGGAAATGGGTATTTATACTTAGAGTGGCTGTATAAGGCCTTGGCTTTCATGGGCTTTCCATGGGCCTTAGACTAACTAGCCTACTAAGTTTCCAAATATTACTTAACGAGCTATCTAATGATATCAATGGAAGTGACTGATACTTTTGTATTCCTAACACAAACCACTCAACAACTTCTCTCATTTTTGTTACTTAGATCGCTGAAGTCATCAACAATTTAAACTTGCACACGATAACAACTTCAACCGAAGGAAGAAACGAAACATCAACCGTTATGGTATTTGTTTCATCACAGGTACACATTAAATACTATAAGCATTGTGTTGATACTTTGCAAGGAATATTGTCACTAACTTAGTGTTTTAAAATTTTATGTATTTGAGTAAAGCTTTTTTTTATACTTGAAATAGCATATTAGTTATCCTGGTTCGAAAGGGGAAAACGAGATGCAACTTATTTAGTAGGTGTTCATAAAGTAACATTTTTTTCTTCCCAATTTAAACTATATTATGTATATTTACATTTTTTGTTTGTGGGTTCTTGCAACTAAGATCATATTTTAATGTATCAAATAAAAAATTATAAGTATTAGATTCATGTACAGACTTGATGAATTATGTTTGGATATTGGATTAACCTTTATTATAAATGTTGTTTGCCTACTAAAATTTTTTTAAATCTTTTTTGTATTATACAAATGCTATACATACATTTTAAATATTGGCATCCGGGTGGGCTATGAAACTAGTTTTTATATATTCTGAGTCACGACATTTCTTCTAGGTTGCTCCTAGGATTATCTCGATATATCCAACGTTTATTACGTTAATACTTATCTTATCGCTATAAGGTGCGTTCATAGCCCCTTTTCTTCTTAAATGTTTTATAAACTCTACAAGGGAGATTACATGCTATATTTTTACATTTGGACTCAAGTACTAAAACTGTATGCTATGCCTGAATATTATTGCCTAAGTCCCACTACTACCATTTAAGTCCTCTTGAATCATGAGCCATTAATTGCTAGTAATGTAAACGTGAGTGTTGTGAATAAATCTATTAGGACTGACAATTCTCGTTCGGGCATGCAACAACTTAATGCCACGTCAAACGGACGCATTAAACATTTGAGGTATTCTTTGGGGTGTTTGGCAGAACACCTTACATTTTGATGGGGCACAAATTTAGGTTGGATTTGCATAACTTGTTAAGGTTTGGTGTCATGAGTTTAGTGCAATAATAATTGTTTTTTACTTATGAATGTGTTTCATTTGTCTCCCGTTACTAAAATCTTATGGTCCATTACTTTATTTATTAAACCTATGAATTTCACTCAACAAATTTTGTTGACCATTTTTAGCATGTTTATCTCAGGTCCTTAAGGTATAAATTGCTTGGATGGGAGATGCGCGGATATCATTTTGAAGACTTTGTTTGCTTTACATTCGATGAAACTTTCTAAAAAACTTTATGTTGTGTTTAAACATTTGTGTTACTTTGAAACTGTTGGGACCTATTTGCAAACTCTGATGTTTTAATGTATCGAATGTGAAATATATTTTTTAAAACGTCTCATTTTGAGGTCGTTTTCTATGACTTGCACGATTGATCTATGAAGTAGCACCCTCGGTTACCTTCTGCTGCTATCAGATTTTGGGGGTGTTACAGATTGGTATCAAGAGCACTGATTATAGAGAATAGAGTCGTTTTCAAAACCTGGACTATAACTAAGTTTTTTTAAGTCTCATCGTTATATTCAATATCCGTGCGCGCATACTCCCTGATTTCTTATATTTACTCCCTCGAGCATCACTATTCGTATTATATAAAACATATTTATATAAATACTCGACTTTATTTTCGATCTTTTACGAATATCTTTTAGAATATCGCTATTTATTTATATAAAGATAAATTATATAAATATTGTCTACTTCTGACTATTTATGCTTATTTATAAAAGAATTACTATTAAATTTATATAAAAGTTATTTATATAAATACTTGAATAAATATATTCTTATTATTTATGTACTTTTATTTTACAGTATTATGGCTGAACCGTTATCTCCTGATCATGTGTTCGACTTCCTTGCGGTTGACCCGATATTGGATTTAGAGGATCCAATCATGGAGGTTAAGGAGGATCCTGAGGAGGAGCCCGAGGAGGATCCTGAGGAGGTCATTCCTCTTGTTACTACTTCACATCCTGGGTCATCACCTATTATACCACTGCCACTGTCAGAGTACTTTGTTAGATATAATTCACTGCCCCTATTACTTCTAACAGGGACCACTCAGGGTGCCAGCCAATTCGGGTAGTTAGTATTTAGGTTGGGGGAACCATCATTTGTACCATTCATCTCCTACCATACCCTTTGTGACTTAAGGTTCAGAATTGAGTGAGAACACTAAGACATTGTAATGTAAGTGTTAAGGACTTTGAAGTAGAGGTATGATCGGACCCGTCATACAGAGATTGCTGCTACTAGGATTGAGGGTCGAAGGGTTCCGGAGAACAAGGATGCCTTCGATGTTGAATTAGGTTTTCATTAAGCATGATGCTACCAGGACTAGTGATGACGTCTTGGCACTACAGGAGGGTAGGGCCAAAGACCAAGAGAAGATTAGAAAGTTAGAGAGACGAGTGGATGCACTTGAGGTTAGTAATACCTTAGCAGCTATGGATCAAGACAGGATGGAGAGAGAGTTTTTTCAGCAATGCTGTTTGGTTTGACTAAAGGTGTAGGATGGGTGCTTAGACGCTTTGAGACACATGGACCACTGATCTGCCCACCCCCAGTAGATTAGCTTTTATGTTTTCTAGTGTAGGGCTTTTGTATTGCCATTAAACTGAGAGTCTTAGTTCTTAGGCGTTATGCTGACGGGTGTAATTTTGTCCTCTTTTTTAAACACCACAGCTTATGAAAAACTTATCTTATGTTATAATGAAAAATTATGTTGCTTAATGAAGTATCATTGGTTATCATGGTTGTTTTTATTCACATCCTATCTTATTTCTTTTATTTTTATCATGTATTTCAACCTTGTATATTTTACAACTTCTTATTGGATTGCATATTTGTGTTGTTGATAGAACCATGCCGCCTAGACGATTGAAAGGAAGGGCTGTTGAGAGACTTATGGCTAATCGGGTAGCTAAAGCCATTGCCGAGTACGAGAGAAATAAGACCAACCCAAAAGGAGCTAGAGGAAATGCAGGAGGAGATACATCATCGGAAGTACGCAGGTGTTCTTACAAGACATTTTTGAACTGTAAACCTCATTCATTCAATGAAACCGAAGGTGTTGTGGGACTGAGTCGCTGGTTTGAAAAGATGGTATCAATGTTCGAGATCAGTAAGTGTGCTGAGGAAGATAAGGTTAAGTATGTTGTGTGCACCCTGGAAGGTCATGCATTGACATGGTGGAATGGCAATGTCCATTCTTTAGGAATCAATGATGCAAACAAAATTCCCTAGAATGAATTAAAGACAATGATGACAGCTAAGTATTGCCCGAGAACTAAAATCCAAAAGATGGAGCAGGAATTATGGATTCTATCTATGAAAGGGGATGACATCAATGGGTACACTAACCATTTTCATGAGTTAGCTGTGATGTGCCCTACTTTGGTGACACATGAGTACAAAAAGGGTAAGCGCTATGTCTGGGGACTTCTTGATAGAATCCAAGGAAATGTTACCTCTTCCAAGCCTGTCAATGTTCATGAGGCTATCTATATGGCTCGTGAGTTTGTTGATCAATCGGTTTGCGCCAAAGCAATAAGAATCACTTAAAGAAACAAGAGAAGCTGGGAAGACCAACAAAGAAACAACAGCAACTGCAACAACACCCACCACCAGCAGGAAAACCAAAGGCATGAAGCTGCCAAAGCTTATGCTGTTGCCCCAGTTGAGGGAAAAGGTTATCAAGGGAATGTACCATTATGCAACCGATGTAATTTGCATCACAATGGTCAGTGCCCTCCTAAGTGCAAAAAATGTCAGAGAATTGGTCATCAAGAAAAGGACTATAGAGCTAGGACTCCAGCAACAGGTGGCAACTCCTAACAGAATGTGACATGTTATGGGTGTACAGAAAAGGGGCACTATAGAAACAAGTTCCCTAAGAGAAAGGACCAACAGAATGAAGGTGCTCGCGGAAGAGCATATGTGATGAGGACCGAAGAACCTCAGCAAAAATAAAACGTGGTCATGGGTACGTTCCTACTCAACGATTACTATGCTTGTATTTTATTTGACTCGGGTGCTGACAAAAGTTTCGTGTCTACTGCTTTTACTACCTTTATTGATATTACTCCTTCTGCAATAGACACTAGTTATGAGGTAGAATTAGTGGATGGAAGAGTTGTGAGCACTAACACCGTCTTATGTGGTTGCACTTTGAATATGTAAGATCATTTGTTCAAAATAGACTTACTACCGACCGAATTAGGAAGTTTTGATGTTATAGTTGGAATGGATTGATTATCAAACCACCGGGCAAAAATTGTTTGCTATGAAAAGATAGTTCGTATTCCATTACCGAATGGTGAATTGCTTGAAATTGAAGGCGAAAGACTGAAAAAGGACCCGAAACGCCTTTCATGTATGAAGACTGACGAAAAGAAGCTTAAAGATTTTCCTATTGTTCACAATTTTCTCGAAGTATTTTTGGATGATTTATCGGGTTTACACCCTGCGTGTAAAGTAGAGTCCCGCATTGACTTAATTATTGGAGCAATGCCAGTGGTAAGATCACCATATCGATTGGCACCATCAGAAATGCAAGAATTGGCTAATCAACTCAAAGAACTCTAGGACAAGGGTTTATTCGACCTAGTCATTCCCCATGGGGGCGTCTGTGTTATTTGTCAAGAAAAAGGATGGCGCTCTAAAGATGTGCATAGATTACCGAGAGTTGAACAAGCTGACCATAAAGAATCGTTACCCTCTCCCAAGAATTGATGACTTATTCGACCAATTGCAAGGTGCTTGTTACTTCTCCAAGATAGACCTTCGCTCGGGCTACCACCAGTTAAGAGTACATGAGGCGGACATTTTAAAAACCGCGTTTAGGACTCGATATGGACATTTCGAGTTCATGGTTATGCCTTTTGGATTGACGAATGCGCCAACAGTTTTTATAGACCTAATGAACCGCGTCTGCAAACCTTACCTGGACAAGTTTGTCATTGTGTTTATCGATGATATCTTGATTTACTCAAAGTTAAAGAAAGAACACGAACTCCACCTGAAGATGATCCTAGAGTTGCTCGGGAAAGAGAAGTTGTATGCCAAACTTTCAAAGTGTAAATTTTTATTTGTAGGAAGTACAATTCCTAGTGCACGTGATTAACAGTGATGGCATCCATGTGGACCCCAGCAAGATTGAGTCAGTGAAGAACTGGAAGACTCCTGAGTCACCAACCAAAATTTGTTCATTTTTAGGATTGGCGGGATACTATCGAAGATTCATCGAGAATTTCTCCAAGATCGCCAAACCTCTCACTCT
This sequence comes from Tanacetum coccineum, assembly GCA_026074375.1. Lineage (NCBI taxonomy): Eukaryota > Viridiplantae > Streptophyta > Magnoliopsida > Asterales > Asteraceae > Tanacetum > Tanacetum coccineum. The sequence continues at coordinate 8,625 of BQNB010005453.1, read as the reverse complement.
GTTAACTCAAAAGAACAAGAAGTATGAGTAGGGTGATAAACAAGAAGAAGCTTTCCGCATACTAAAAGATAAGCCATGTAATGCTCCTGTGTTAGCACTCCTCGATGGACCAGATGACTTTGTGGTTTACTGTGATGCATCAAACCAAGGTTTTGGGTATGTGTTGATGCAGAGGGGCAAGGTGATTACGTATGCATCTAAGAATCTTAAAGTACATGAGAAAAATTATACCACCCATGATTTGGAATTTGGCGCAGTAGTTTTTGCTCTAAAAATCTGGAGACGTTACTTGTATGGGACAAAGAATGTTATCTACACTGACCATAGAAGTCTTTAGTACATATTTAATTAAAAAGAGTTGAATATGCACCAGAGGCATTGGATTGAACTTTTTAGCGACTATGACTGTGAGATTTTTTACCACTCGGGTAAAGCGAATGTAGTGGCGGATGCGTTAAGCAGAAAGGAAAGAATCAAACCAAGATGAGTGCGTGCTATGAGCATGACAATCTATTCTGGCATCAATACTAAAATACTGGAAGCATAAAGAGAATCTTCCAAGGACCTCAAAGCTCCAGCGGAAATGTTGAGAGGGCTGGATGCGCAGTTTAAAAGTAAGGATGACGATGGATTATACTTCATGGATCGGATCTGGATTCCATCAGCGTGTAATGTAAGAACTCTGATATTAGACGAAGCCTAAACCTCAAAATATTTTGTACACTCGGGTGCAAATAAGATGTACTATGACCTAAGAGAATTATACTGGTGGCCGGGAATGAAAAAGGACATTGCAAGGTACGTTAGCAAGTGTCTAACGTGTTCAAAGATTAAAGCTGAACATCAGAAGCCCTTAGGATTACTTCAAAAACCAAAAATACCTAAGTGGAAATAGGAGAAAATAACCATGAATTTGGTCACAAAACTTCCCCAAAAGCAGTGGTGGTTATGATACAATTTGGGTTATTGCAGACAGATTGACCAAGTCTGCTCACTTCTTACCTAATCACGAAGATTACAAAATGGAGAAGTTGGCAAGAACTTATGTTAATGAAATTGTAGCGAGGCACGGTGTGCCTGTGTCTATTATATCAGATCGTGATAGTTGATCCACGTCATGATTCTGGCATACACTTCAAAAGGCGTTGGGAACGCAGTTGGATATGAGCACGACTTACCATCCTTAAACTGATGGTTAGAGTGAGCATACTATCCAAATCTTAAAGGATATGCTTAGGGATTGTGTCATTAATTTTGGAGGCAGATGGGACACTCATTTTCCCTTAGTTGAGTTTTCCTACAATAATAGTTATCATTCAAGCATTAAGTTTGCGCCATTTGAAGCACTTTATGGGCGAAAGTGTAGATCACCTGTTATGCGGGCAGAAGTTGGTGAAATTCAGTTGATTGGTCCAGAAATTATTTAAGAGACAACAGAAAAGATAATCCAAATAAAGGAAAGGATTTAGAAAGCAAGAGACCGTCAGAAAAGCTACGCCAATAAGCGACGTAAACCCCTTGAGTTCAATGTCGGTGAGCATGTGTTACTCAAGGTATCGCCTTGGAAAGGAGTGGTACATTTCAGAAGGAAAGGGAAACTAGCACCAAGATATGTAGGACCATTCGAGATTGTTAAACAAGTTGGCCTAGTAGCCTATTATCTGAGACTACCTCAGGAGCTAAGCAACATTCACGATATATTTCATGTGTCGATTCTTAAGAAGTGCTTAGCAAATACAAGCCTACAAGTGCCATTGGAGGAAATCAAGATAAGCGACAAATTACACTTTGCAGAAGAGCCCCTTGAGATCATATATCAGGAAGTGAAGAAGCTGAAACGAAGAAGGATTTCGATAGTTAAGATTCGTTGGAATTATAAGCGAGGAGCTGAATTCACATGGGAGCGAGAAGACCAATTCAAAAGCAAGTAACCTCATCTCTTCTCAAGCTCCTCGCCAGCTGACATCACCAGTTGAACTCTAGAGGACAGAGTTCCCTTAACGGGGGGTCACTGTAATACTTCATAAATTTAGGTCATTATTTTAATCCATACTTTACTATTTTTTTACTTTTGAATGAATTTCTTTATACTTTTACTGTTTTACCGGGTAAGTTATCTCGCGTTTATAGTTTACCATGAACCGTCTTTAGAATTATCTATCCGTCTACGTGTCCTACGTAGTTTATTATTTTAATAAAGTACCCTAATCAATATAGTTTTTATCTTTAGCATTTACATTTTTCACTTCGTTGTTTCGCCTAGACTTTTGGTATATTTACACTTACATGTTTAAAACATATACTTTTATCTAAATCACTACACGCTATACTTAAATTTAATTATATATCAAATAACAAAAAAATTTAAAAATTTAAAAACAACCCAGGGGGAACCCTTGGGAACACACACATACATTAACAAAATAGTTGGCTTTGTTAGTCTCTATACTTCAATCATCACTTCACTCTTTTACATGCATTCCTTTCTCACTTCTCATAGTTCTTTTCAAAAAAATAAGTCTCCCCCTCTTTCTCTCTTGCTAGCCGATGCCACCACCACCATAACACACAATCCACACAAAATTTTCAAGCAATCATTCAAGAAACATGTACTAGTCCTAATCCTTGGGTTTTAAGCTCTTCAAAAAGATCAAGAAACACCATATTTAAAGGGTTAGGGGTTGATTTGGTTGAGGTAATAGGAGTGTTGTTGCATGGTTTTATTGTGAGGTTGATTGTGGTTTTATAAGGGTTTTGTTGTTGGTGAAACTTTGGTTCTCTATTTCTTGTTAAAACTCATTCAAGACTTTTATTCAAGAGGGATTATAGATAAAATGGTTGTGGATTAAATAGGGGTTTTGCTAGTATTTGTTTGGGTTATTGGTAATTCAGTTTTGGTAACTATCGGTAAATTGGTAATTTCAATTTTAGTAACTAAGGGTAAATTGGTAATTTCACACCGGTTACAAAATTTCTTAAATACCGTTTCGTGAGCGCAAAAACCGACCAAAGACCATTTACAGATTGTGAGATACGGGTTAGTAAAGTGAGACGAGACTCGAAAATTTTGGCAGCCTTGTTATGATTGGGCTTTTAGACCCTAAAATGGGTATTATTATTGGGCTTATATTTATTTAAATAAAATGCTTGTTTTTGGGCTTAAGTATTAAGTTGGAAATTTAAAAATTAGACCTACTTATATTTTATAAAAACTTAAAACTTAAAGTACAATGCCAATCACTTTATAAAAATATTTTATAAAAACTTACTTATTATAATTGTTGCGTAATATATTTTTATATATTCTGAGTAGCGGCATTTCTTCTAGGTTACTCCTAGGATTATCTCGATATATCCGATGTTTATTACGTTAATCCTTATCTTATCTCTAAAAGGTGCGTTCATAGCCCCTTCTCTTCTTAAATGTTTTATAAACTCCACGGGAGAGATTACATGCTATATTTTTACATTTGGACGCAAGTACTAAAACTGTATGCTATGTCTGCATATTATTTCCTAAGTCCCACTATTGGCATTTAAGTCCCCTTGAATCATGAGCCGTTAATTGCTAGTAAAGTAAACGTGAGTGTTGTGAATAGATTTATTAGGACTGACAATCCCCGTCCGGGCATGCAACAACTTATTGCCACGTCAAACAGACACATTTAACGTTTGAGGTATTCTTTAGGGTTTTTGGCAGAACACCCTACATTTTGATGGGGCACAAATCTAGGTTGGATTTGCATAACTTGTTAAGGTTCAGTGTCATGAGCTTAGTGCAATAATAATTTTTTTTGACTTATGAATGTATTTCATTTGTCCCCCGTTAATAAAATCTTGTGGTCCATTACTTTATTTATTAAACCTATGAATTTCACTCAATAATTTTTGTTGACCGTTTTTAGCATGTTTATCTCAAGTCCTTAAGGTATAAATTGCTTGGATAGGAGATGCGCGAATATCATTTTGAAGACTTTATTTGCTTTACATTCGATGAAACTTTCTTAAAATTTTTATGTTGTGTTTAAACAATTGTGTTACATTGAAACGGTTGAGACCTATTTGCAAACTCTGATGTTTTAATGCATCGAATGTGAAATTTATTTTTAAAACGTCTCATTTTGAGGTCGTTTTCTATGACTTATACGATTGTGCTATGAAGTAGCACCCCCGGTTACCTTCCGCTGCTATAGGTTTGCATTGGTTTGATTATTTTGGTATATCGAGATAATGCAAAATGTGACTCTAGTGAGATGTTTAAAGTAAATCAGAGATATTGCAATTTAGAACCTGAGAATACATGTCAAAGTGTCAACATAAAGTTGGTGAGTTCATAGGTTTCAATAAGTAAAAGTAGTGGACCACAAGATTTCCGAGTGTGTGACTATTATAACAAATACAATATCACAATAAAAGTGTTACTATTGCATTAAGCTCATGACACCAAAGCCTTAAGTATACGTGTTTACATGTTGTTTCCCCGGTAGGTGCTTTGCCAAACACATAAAGTTCCTCAAATGAAATGTGTCCGTATTGACCACTACGTTCAGTCAAGTGAGATCTACCAACACTCGGACATGGAAGTTCAATCCCAAATATATCTATTCACAACATTCGCGATTACATAAAGTAATTAACGGTTCATGATAGTGGGGACTTCATGGCAAATGGGTAACTTAGTGTCAATCCATAAAAGTTTAAAGTACTTGTGTCCATAAGTAAAATGAGCAATGCATTCTCACCCCAAAGTATTTCAAAACAAGTAAAGTTATAGTTCAAAACAAGTAAAACGTAGGGCTATGAAACTCACCTCCAGCAAATAGGTGATTCGGTAGTAGTTCAAGTACAAACGAGCCAAAGTATCCTAACCGCGACCTAATTTAATAATAAGGCGTTTTAGGTTTGCAATATGAAGTGAACTATATGCATATGCGTTTTATAAACTTGTATCACCCTTATATATTTGTGTCCAAGGCTTACCAAGTTCCAAATGTGATTAAAAATCAAGTATTTATACATAGAAAATCAAAGCAATTTTCTATAAATGTTTTTCCACCTGACTTCTCGGGACCGTAACTCATTTATTTTTTAATGAACTTAGTCCATTCTAAAGCTTAGATTAAGGTTTTTGAGTTGTCTTTTCAAAAATGTAAGTCTTACATTCTGACTCAAAGTTTTAAGGATCCAAAAGTGCTAAACATACACGGATGTCAAAGCTGGAAATTCCCAGAAAGTTTTACCCAACTTGTTTTAGTCATAACTCTTTCAATAATTAACCTTTTTTGATTGATTCAAGTTGCTGAGTTTACGTCTAGGTATTAGCTACAAAAAGTTCAACTACCACAGTTTCCCATTCTAAGCTTAAGGGGATCAAAAATACGCATTTCATTCAGTGTGTAAATATGAATAGTTTGTATTGCACAAAATGTTTAAAATACTAATAAATTTCCTAAAATAATGAAATTGATAATGAAACTTCCTAAGACATAGTACTAAGGTGTGGCGCCAAGAAATGGGTCATAAGTGTTCTTTAAAGTTGTTAAAATGAGTACACAAGTTGACATACAAAACTTCTAGAATTAGGGTTTTTAACATACAAGTTTATTTTAAGTTTTTACACACGAAGTATATAATGGTGATATGAAAACCAACATGAAATGTTTATAAGAAATGAAAAACATGTAAATGAGATGCTTACAATGATGTTGTGATAATTTGAGAGCAAAAAGTGCTTAAATTAACCCAAGATCACTAGAATCCCCTAATTAAATTTCCAAAACACTAGCTTTTTGCAAACCCTTTTGTATGAACCTTAAAACAATTTTATCAATACTTGAAATACTATTGTTCTTGCCCTAGTTTTTGCCTAAATCAAAGAAAGGAAGAGAGTGTATGTTGGTGTTTGAATTGCAAATGAAATGCTAGTCATAAGCCTTGGTTTTAATAGAAAATACTTATGGTAATGTTGAATGGTGTTTAAGAGTCAAAGAATTATGTCACCCCAAATGAGGCAAGCATCTTGGAATGTTGTGGTGTGCCTAGGAGCTAACCAAAATGAAAAGGAAAGGAGGTGGGAGTAGTTTTCCATGTTGACTAGATTTTTGGTTAAGTATGAGAAGGGTAATAGAGGGTTTTCACGTCTTAAAACATGTGTTGGCTTACCCTAATGGTAGGGATGGTTTTAGAGGTAAAGGAGGGGGAAAGTGTTTTTGAAGTGTATATTTACTAGTTGTATAAATACCTCAATGATGGTGAGGGTATTAGGTAAGTTGTGCATGCATGCATGTAATATAATGCAAGTTTTAACGACTTACGTAAAAGTTTGTAAAAACACATGCATATGACTTGTAAATCATGCTGATGAGTATGCTAATATATTTGCTAAACATAGACTAAACTTAGACTAGAGTCAAAATGCATTAAAAGTTGTTTCACAATACGTGGGATAACCTAACTGGTTATATGTTAAATCAAGTACGTACATGTTCAATGTAAAATGTTCAAGTTTTTAAATAAAAGTAAACTTGAAAAATGTGGGTTATCACATATATTTGGTTGATGCAGGTTCACAAATATAGTACTAATAGATGGCTTACAAAGTGGATTCAAGTTTTGCTATATAAATCATTATATGCGTGGTTTAAAAAACGTCGAGGGTACTTGATATGGGCGTTAAATGTGGAAAGGTACGTATGAGAATCAATATATTTTACATGGCTTTAGCTTTTAGCGTTCATAACTTTTTAGTATAAAGTGTTTATCATTGCACGTTGTCATTTGGGTAAATATTGCATGCAAAATAGGCAGTAAAATAGTAACATGACACGAGCAACGCAAATGGTGTAACTATTTGAACGTTATTAATTGGATGAATTTTGGTAAAATTAAAGACAAATAATGATCAGTGAATAATTTTAACTGTAAAGTTAACAGTTGTTTCCACGGGTCTGAAATTCTATGGTACTAAATTTAAAACGTCCTCTTAGGTATTCTGATTAGTATAATGTACAAGGAGATAAAAGGCTAATTTGATTTTTCCAAATACAAAGGTTTGTTGTATTAAGACAATCATGGTAGGTCTTTCTTTTTCGTTTCGCACATTTTCACATATTCGCGTGTCATTTTTTGTTACCAACCTTTTCTTTTATGCAATACCTGCTATTTGATGTTTAATACATTTAAATTTTGTTCGTTTTCAGTGTTTGCAACAATATTAGGATGTCTTAAGGGTGTTGCATTGAAGATCCCAATATGATGTCATAATCTTCTTTAACTAACAATAAAAAGAAGGTTATAGAAGAGAGAAGCAGCGTGGGGGAGGAGAAGGAAACCATTGAGCTTCATATGCAGAAGAAAGGGAATGAGTTGTCATATTTTCTGCCAAGAAACAAAGAGGTGTTGCCTTCTTGCACCCTAATGACATTGATCCTTCGTTATGTCCTGGTTTTGAAGTTAGAAATGGTCCATCCGTAATTTAAAATGAACCGTGATCGATTGGGCGAGAAGTGCAAGGTTATGAATCTGAGAAAGGTTGACGTTCCTACCTCGAGAGGTATGAAGTGTTGGTCAGACATCTTCACATGTCATTCATATATGTTTTTGTCGCACATAGCATGTATGGATGACATATAAAGGGGTCTGGCCAACGTTTTAAAGCGCTTCTCCAGTTTCATGTTCCCAATGTTGCACATCCCTTTGTCTTTCAAGTTCCAACCTTTCATACATCTTTTCTTCCTCTAAAGCTTCCTGTAAAGCTTCTTCATCAAACTTTTCTTGCCTCTCCATCTTTGCAATGTTCATATTCTCTTCTTCTTGATCCATAAGATCTTGCAGGTATTCATGTTCTAAACTTTTTCTTATTTCTTCCTCATCCATACACTGAAAAAAATAAAGTAACCAGTCCTTGTTAGTAAAATAGTATCTATTACACATATGAGATTAGTCCAAATATATACCATCATTAGTAACCATTAGCCACACCATAATTAGCTATCATCAACTTTAACTAATCTGGGTGGTCAAATCTCATACCTAAGACACATTCCATTTTAATCCACTATAGAATTGGATTAAACTTTGGATAACTAACACCCTTCTTAATCTTGAATCTAGCAGCTATGTTACTGATGCGTATTTTCTTTTAAATAGACCAGGTTTTAAATTTATAAGCTGCCAACCACCTAAGATCTATATACACACTAACTAGTAGTGTACCCGGTCGCATGTAGTGTACTTTGAATAAGTCCGAGGTCGACCCAAAGAGCTATTTACAAAGCTTCTAAAACGAGGCTATCTACTATTAAATTAGAAAGCAATTAAATTATCATAATTGAGTTGAAGGAATGGAAACTTAAGTGCAACAGTTGATTTATGTCACACCCCCAGACGGGGCCTGGACGGAATAGGTATCCGAGGGCGTGACGTCATAACAATTCGAACACAAAGCGATAAAGAACGACCACTAATCATGGACGTTTGAAAAATTTGTACTCGTTGCATAAAGAAAGTTAATTTAAGTTTTACAACCGATCATATGAAAGTTAAATGTAGCAGAAGCATAACAAAGTTTGAGAATGACAACGAGTATATAAATAGATAAGTCTTGAAATCGGCGAAGTCACATAG
>BQNB010005452.1:77867-102139 GCA_026074375.1 Tanacetum coccineum | reverse complement strand
TTTCAAAAAAGGGCAGAAAACATCCAATGATACAGTAACTTAACTGGTAAGTATTGCGATGGTAGTCTTCGTTTGGTACCACACTTGTAACACCCCACCCGAGAACGGGTCAAATGTCACACCTATGGCATCAAAACAACGCAAGCGAAAGCCTTTATTCATGAAAATGGTTCAACAAAGTTTCTCAACAAAACTAAGGAATTAATAGGTCTAGAACATAATGACCTTCAAACGAAAATAAATCCAATACAGAGTTTAAGCGGAAGACAAAATCCAAAATCCAAAGTTTAGCAATCTAAATGAAATGGAGAAACTATCGTCAATTCAGTCCACTAAGAGCTCCTAAGCACTCTTCACTCATAACCCAGCTTCCCTCTTATTACCTGCCGCGAATAAAAGAAATGCGGCTGAGCTAAAAAGCTCAGTGAACAGATATGAACAGATATACAAACGAACGGATAGATTCAAATATGCAAGATAAACGAAATGGAACCACCATAAGCTGGTAGCAGAGATTTCATATATCATAAGAAATGAACGAAACAGATAGTCAACCAAAAACATACAGAAATGCCCACCGAGCTCAAACAAATGTCTAAAGCATGACACATGCTTAGACCCTACAATCAAAAGCATATCATATCGTATCAAATTGTACATGGAAGCTGCAGCTCCAAATGTACCCTACAATGTGCAATGGGGTGTTGGCACCACACTAAGCCATGCACCAAATCATATCAAAAACCTACACATATTAGCCTAGGATGCATCCATACGCCCCCCTACAAATCAAATCAAATCATATATGGCCAAGTGCATAAAGAGCACACACAAAAATGGGGACGTGTGGATGATCACACGCACAGATAGTGTCAACGCATTTGGTGCCAAATGAGCGGCCTGGTACCTCATGCTAGTTAATAGTCGGGCATAGGAACAAATCAAAGGGGTTCTATAGCATATCGAAACGAAAAATATCATTCCCAAAGGGGTTCATGGCAGTGTTCAAATGAAAACCATATATTAAAGCATTTAATGGGGTTCAACGAGTTATCAAATAGGATAGCAAAACGAATATCGAATCATAGGATGAGAAAAACATAAATAGGATTTCAAAAGATGCAAAAAGATAGAGATCAAATGTCATAAAGAATCCTTAAGAGGAATGATAGAATATCTATTACTTAAACAATACCAACGCGTATTCGAAAACTCAATTATCCTTTTCAAAATAACTGCTATTCATCGGACTGGGGGCTCTGAGTAACAATGAGCCGGAATGGCTGGAGAGGCTATGGTATGTTTTGGAGTTGAGGGACCCCCCCCCTGGTGTGATGATGCGGGAGTGTGGAGGAGGAGCTAGTGTGATTGTGTAGTTCTTCTCAAATAAAATAATACTTTGTTTATTGTCGAATAAATAAAAATATTCGACGCTTACAATCTCATAAAATTATTAACTTATTAAGAAAATCTACTATATAATACAATAATATCACGTATTAGAAATAAAAAAATCACTGATTGAAAATCTCGCACATATCTATCATTAAACGTGTTCCACTATAGCATAAATTTTAACCTATAGTATTTAGTTAAATATTTACTTAACTTGTTAAAAAACACAACAGCTCCCATACCTCATCACTACCATATACAAAATATAAACATGTCCTATACTCCTTTGTCCAGCCATTTCTAACCTAATCATACACTCGTTCAACTAAATAGTCTTGTAAATCAAAACCATCTCTCATATTTCGTATCAAGTTTTAAAGTTTCCAACCAATTTTCTTCTGGCTTCACCATTGTGTTCACTATGCTTTCTATTTAAGGGCCAATTAACCGACTTGCCTCAAGTTCATCTGCCATCAAGCTGTTTCTTCTTTATCAAACCGTAGTTCTAGTATTCTTACATAAACATCATATACTTGAATTATATAAATAAGACCCTCCGACTTAACTTCTCCGTTATACTTTCTAATTGCATACGTAATCCTATTACTTAAAAATTTGTAATAGAAGCGATGGTCTATTGATTCTAAGTAAACAGATAGGTCAAAGGTTACCTTTACAAAAACTAATACAATAAAGAACTCCCATAGCACAACAGAACCCCGAAACCAAACTCCGAGATCTCAACCACAAACACTAAGTTACAAGGATAAGATGGAACCCGAAACCTGACGGTACCCCCCCCCCGCGCACAATATAGACGTTAATACTCCCCAAACAAAACTTACCAAGTCACCCAAACTATACCCCTCTAACGGAAGTGAAATCGAAAACAAAACCTCGGACGAAATAAAACGGAATCCTAGGCAAGAAACAACACAATTCTGAACTCAAACTAGAAATCAACATTCGAACCAAACCCGAAACGATACAAACAAAAGAAGCGACCCGACTTGAATGCCAAACGTCAACTGACCTGATTAATCATTCACAATTGCATAACACCAAAACTGACTTCAAAAAGAAAAAATCTCTTAACAATCATTAACAAGTACACTCACTTCTTAATCTTGCCTATCATGATTGCATATTGTGGATGTTTTGGTTTTGTACTTCTGTCTCGATTACGATAGTACGTAACAGAATTAAAAGATACAATCATATTAAATATAACTAGATATAGAAGTTAAATCAATATTATGGTGTGTAAATCTATATTGTAGATTATTGTATTGGAGATCTATGTTGACTCTTTTGCGAATATGTAAATTGTGGGAGGTGAGGGAGGAAAGAGAGTGGTGTGTTGAGTCCGGTGAGTTTACTTTTGGAAAATATTTTGGACCGTTTTTAGTGAAGAAGTTCCGCGCTTTAGGTGGGTTTAGAGTTGTTTAATAATTAGTACATAGATGTTTTAGATTGGTATTTTTGTTTTTATGTTGTTTAAGAGAAGTTTGCTCTTTTATGTGTTCATTAGAGTTTTATTTGCATTTTACACTTTGTATGTCGTTTTTATTGAAGATTGAATGTTTTTCGTAGGGGTGTTTAGATTAAATGTGTGACCGCTAACCAGAATCTTTAGAGAGAGATATAGACTCAGAATACTCTCTAATACAAATCATAATGTGGATAATATGGAATAACAAGTCCACGGACTCTATCACTTGTTTTTCTTTTAATACTTATGTGTAATTTTGTCCCAAATATAAAGTCGTTTACATCTCTTTTCTTCAACAGATGATAATTAGAGAAGTAATTTCTGCTCTCAAAAACATCCGGACAAGAGTTCTTCATTCTAATCTCATCAATCTCCATATGCTCTACCACGACCCTCAAACAGTTAACTACTAAAGAAAATTAGATTTATGAATAATTGTCGTGTTTTTTGTTGTAAGTTGCTCTTGACAATGTTATCAAAGATCTCTCAGATTTCACGTAAAACGAGACTTAACTCAGAAAATTAACGCACATCGCAAACTCAAAGTGGTAAGATATCCAACGATAGTGGTACACCTCCTCAATCATACAATAGCATGATAACCTCGGCCTGAAAAGACCAAACGTACTGTATGAACAAACCACCATGAAGATAAGGACAAAAATTGTCTTGAGCCAAACAAAAGAAATATAAAACGCTCTCTCTCAAATTACAAACCCCTGTCAACTTACTTACGCAAACTAGAAACCATTCACACAACTACGATCATAACATCCACTATACTCCATGTATACCGGGACACAAATGAATCGCGAAACATAATGTCCTTCTTATCACCCAAAACCGTCAAACACATTGTCTAAACACGAAGATACCTTAGAAACACAAGTTCTTGGGTTTAAATTCCAAAGCACTTTGATAACGATCGACATAGCTCTTTTGTCGTGATCGAGCTTCCTTAAGATTCTCTTTAGCAATGGTAACTTTTTCATTTTTTCGTCACCTCAACCAATTCCGGCCTTCTATAACAAGCTCTCCAACTTCATTAAGATTGTTCTAAACATTCCTAGAGACATCCTATGACTCCGATAAGTTCACGCTATGTCATGTAATTATTATCATGTTGGCCAGACGTCATAATAATGGCATCACATAAACATGCCCTTATCGTTATCATACTCTATCTCAAGTCATAAACAAAAATAAACTTAACTTATATCTCATGGCTACTATCTCTTAATCGCTTCCACTACTATTACAAACCAATGTCGTCTACACTTTCGTCATATAAATCTCAAAAGAAACCCCCTTGATACTTTCATGCCAACTATTTTTGTAAGCAAACTCAACTAAACAAAAATACTCGTCCTAATTTCCAGTACGATCCAAATGCAAGATCTAAAAATATCTTCTAGAGTCTTAATAGTTTGTTCAGTCTGACCATCAGTCTGAGGGTCAAAAGCGGTACTAAACTTAAGTCTCGTTCCCCAAGAATTTTGCAAACCTTTCCAAAATCATGAAGTGAAACGCGGATCCCTATCAGACACAATTGATGTAGGCGTATCATGTAACCAAAAAATCTCTTGCTGAAAGATCTCTGCCAACTTGCTAATTGAATACCCTTGTTGAAAAGGCAAAAAGTGTGCTGACTTAGTTAACCGATCAAACACAACCCAAATTGCATTATTCTTCTTAAAGGTGTGAGGCAACCTCGTTACAAAGTCCATAGAAATTTTCTCCCACTTCCAGGTCGGAATATCTAAAGGCTAAAAAAGGAAGAAATCTCGTACACCGATTGATGTTTGATTTTAAACTTGTTGACACGTTAAGCACTTTGCCACAAAATCTAGGCACGTTTGTTCATACCTTTCCACCAAAATTCTGCTTTCAGTCTCTATTACTTCTTAGGTAGAACCAGGATGAATAGAGAAAGGAGAACTATGTGCTTTAGTCAAAACAGCTTCTCGAAGAGAGGAATCGTCAGGAACACATAATCTATTACCGTACCATATTACACCATGATCGTCCACCTAACATTATTCCTGCATACCCTCCTTTAAATTTTCTAACACGGACCATAATTCACCATCTTCATTCTGAGCTTCCTTGATCCACGATATAAGTTTAGGTACAAATTTAAGGCTAGCTATATAACCTTCAGAACCACGAACAACTAACTTGAATTCCATGAGCTCTAGATCTTTGATAATCCCAGGTTGAATTTTGAGACAAGCCATAGTTCCAGAATTCTTCCTACTAGTGCGTCCGCTACCATATTAGGCTTCCCAGGATGATATGAAATTGCGTGTAATCTTAAAAAGTTAAACACAACGCCTTATGCCTCATATTTAACTCTTTTGAGTAAAAAAATATATTTAGGCTTTTGTGATCGATGAAGATGCACAGTTACCCATACAAAAAATGCCTTCAAATCTTAAGAGGAAAAAGACTGCTGCCATCTCCATAATCATGAGTCGATAATTTTCTTCATAAGGTTTCAGTTGCCTCGATGCATAAGCGATAACCTTACCATGTTGCATAAGAACGCAGCCAAGACTTTTCTTTGACGCATCACTATGAATTTGGTATCCACCTATTCCAGAAGAGTAAGTACGGGAGAAGAAACTAATCTCATTTTTAGTTCTTTCAAACTCTTCTCTCGTTCTTCATTCTAGACAAACTTCTCTTCTTTCCGCATAAGTTTCGTCAAGGTAAGCCAAGAGTGAAACCCTTTCACAAATCTTCTATAATACCCCGCAAGCCCCAAAAAGCTTCTAACTTTGGTCACTGTCGTCGGTCTCGGCCATTTAGTGATAGCCTCAACCTTAGCAGGATCCATAGAAATACCATCGGCTGATACAATATGACCTAAGAATGCCACTTGCCCCAATCAACAAGTCGCACTCAAGAATTTTGCATACAGATCTTTGACGCATAATTCAACACAATACGAAGATATTCCTCATGCTCATCCATCGGTCTTGGAGACACCAATTATGTCATCATGAAAACTATGACAAATTTTCCAAGTACTCATTGAAGACACGATTCATCAAGCCATAAAAACAGCCGAGCATTAGTCAATCCATACGGCATCACAAGAAATTAATATGTCCATAAACCAAGTGCGAATGGCTGCTTTAGTAAGGTCTTGCTCCTTTCACATAATGATGTTAACCAGACCTCAATCAATCTTTAAGTAAAAAATTTGCCCCTTGAAAGTGATTAAAAAATCATCGATTCGCGGTAGTGGATACATATTTCTAACTGTAATACGATCCAGCTCCTTATAATCGATACACAACCTCATGCTACCATCCTTCTTTAAAAATAAAACTGGCGCGCCCCACGGAGATACACTCGTCGAATAAAACCACGTTCTAGAAGTTCTTGAAGTTGATCTTTTAGCTCTTTAATCAACTGGACGTTCATTCTTACGAAAGCTTTAGAAATTGGTTGAGAACCAGGAATTAACTCAATAGTGAAGTCAACTTCGAGTTCAAATGGTAATCCCAGCAATTCACTAGGAAATACATCTAGAAAATTTTGAAATACTGGATACTCTTAAGGCGAGGTCCATCCAATGAAGTGTCTTTAATTGATGCTAAGAAACATTCGCACCCGTAAGAAATTAACGTTCGAGCTTTAAGAGCTGATATAATTTTAATTGGCTTACCAGGTCGGGAATCATGGTAAATGAATTCAAGATTGTTCAAATTGCCAAAGATGACATGTTTTGTAAGACAGTCGATAGTAGCTCGATGCTCAGTCAACCAATCTAAATCACTCATTTCCAAAAGAAGTAAAGAATTAGCAATCGAATGTCAAAAACCAACACGTAACGGATAACACCTAAACGCATGACTAATAACCATAATATTTCCCATAAGTGTATAGAAAGATGAGGCAAGATCTAATAGTGTAGCCGAAACTTTAAGATGTTTAGCGAATGTAAAAGGAACCACAGAATGCGTCGAATCTGTACCAAATAAAACAAACACAAAAAGATCGTACATATAAGATCTCCTAGAATGGACAAAAGAGTTTCTGAAACAGATGAAGAGGCATCTAAACGATTGACAAATGAACCAACAAGCACAATCGAGATTAGGATAGAATTCGAAAGAATGTGTTGAAGCCTAAATGGCTACCCAATCCTCACAGGTCATAGACCTAAGTTCTACAAGACGAAACCTAGAGCTCTGATACCATAACTTGTAAAACCCCATCCGCTCAATAGGGGTCCAATGTCACACTTATGGCATCAATAAACGCAAGCGAAAGACTTACTAATACAATGGTTTGGCAAAATTTCCAAACAAACATTAAATTTTAAATCCCTTAGCTAAACAAATTCTAGTATAGATCTGGTATGCTAGTTCCTCAAGATGTTCCAATATGAGCTTCTAAGCACTCTTTACTCATAACCCAGCTTCCCTCTTATTACCTGCCGCGGAGAAAAGAAATGCGACTGAGCTAAAAAGCTCAGTGAACAGATATGAACAGATATATAAACAAACAGATAGATCAAATATGCAAGGTAAACGAAATGGAACCACCATGGAGCTGCAGCTCCAGATGTACCCTACAAATGTGCAATGGGGTGTTGGCACCACACTAAGCCATGCACCAAATCATATCCAAATCCTACACATATTAGCCTAGGATGCATCCATGGCGGCCCCCTACAATCAAACAAATCATTTATGGCCAAGTGCATAAAAGATCACACACAAAAATGGGTCGCCGTGGATGATCACACCGCCACAAGTAAGTGTCACGCCGTTGGTGCACAATGACGCGGTCATTGGTACCTCCATGCGCTACGTTAATAGCTCCGAGCATAGGAACAAATCAAAGGGTTCATATAGCAATCAAACGAAAATATCATATCCAAGGAAGGTCATGATCTAACATACGAATAAAACTCATATCATGGAGTGTGTGTCGCGTTTAAGATTATGATTAGCGATTTATAGAATGAACCTGAATATCCCATGGTCGCGGATTCTGAGTGTCTCTGCACTACAGAGAAAGTCCTGAATCTAAAATATTCTAGGATGACGTGCACACATCCGACACCTCAGCCAGAGACCCTACTTGATCACCTGCACGCAGGCAGCGCCTGATCCCACACTGCTTATAGGGATTTCAAAGATGCAAAAGATACGGATCAAATGTCATAAGAATCCTTAAAAGAAATGATAGAATATATGTACCTTAAACAAACCCAAAACGGTATTCACTGAAATCACTTTACTTACTCCTTTCTTAAAATAATCTACACGGATTAAGGAACCAACTATTATTTATAAACCTATTTAATTACTACAATTTCGATATGTACAGTATAAAGACGTGATCTGTTACGGACTTCTTCTTTATCAAAAATCTGTTTGTCATATGCTTAAATTCATTATAATCTCATACGTTAAAACAGCCTCTAAACTTCCATATCATTTTTATAATTTTTTCTTTTATTTTAAAAAAACAAGACCTATCATCCTACATAAAAATAATAGTATATAATTGTCGCCATAAAAAATTAGGACACGTTCCAATAGTCTTGTAAATCAAAAAATTCACATTTGTTCAAGGTTTAAAGGTTTTCAAAATTTTCTTCTGGATTCCCTCACATTGTGATTATATGCCTTTATATTTACGGACCAATTACTTGATATCTAGATCAGGCAAACTGTTTTCTTTATCAACCGTAGTATCCTTAAAACATTTGTTAAGACTCGATTAACTTCGCTTATAAATATAATAGCTACGTAAACTAATAACTTAAAATTTATTATACCGATGTCTATTGATTCTAAGATAAACAGATAGTTCAAAGGTTACCTCAAAATAATAAGAACATGCCAACAGAACCCGAAACCAAACTCGAGATCAACCACAAACGCTAAGATACAACGAGATAAGATGGAACCCGAAACCTCGACGTACGCGAACATCTAGACGTAATCCAAAACTCTACCAAGTCACCACTATTACCCCTCTACCGAAGTGAAATAGAAACCAAAACCTTTGTACGAAAAATAAAACGGGAATCTTAGGCACAGAAGAAACAAACACCAAATTCTAACTCAAACTGAAAAACAATCGAACCAAACCCGAAACGAACAAACAAACCGCGACCCGACATGAATGCAAACGTCCAACTTACATGATAAAATCCATTAACCCAAAACTCATGCTCACGTACACTCACTTTTAATCATGCTATCATACTTGATATTTGGATTTTTGTTTTGTATTTTTGTGAGTGAAAGAAAAGAAACTGATAAAGAATATATGGTGTAAATCTTAAACGAACTTCTCGAAAAAAATAGGATGAGGTTAAAGAGTTTGTTGACCGAGTACTAACTTGACTAGTAAATCCCAACGTGGGTGTATTTTAAATTATCATTAATTTATTTAAATCCTATTTCATGCATACACAATGTTATCTATTTATGCATATATTTCTTATTGTAATATATGTTTAACGTTATGAAAAATCTAGGGTGTTATAATCCTACTCTTTTTTCAGGAAAAAATGAACTGTATCTTGGAGATTGCAAAGGATGCAAAGGTTATTGAAATTGATGATCAATTGCTAGTCTTAATCAAGAGACAAGTGGAGACTGAGTTGATGCTTGAGGGGAAGTTTAGAGATCTATATGAGGAGATATCTAACTTTGTTAAAGAAATTAAAGACGTGGTAAAGGAGGTTGAGCGGTTAAGTTGTAAAGATGTGGCGAAGGAAACTGTTCATTTATTCAGACGTAGACAAAAGCGTGAGTTATATAAGATGACGCGTCTCCATATAATGGTGAATGAATCCCATCTTAGTGTTCGTGAGAAGCATACCTTTGTTAGTAAGATGAATTTAGGGAGACTAGATTAAGTGTGTTATTGGTATTTTGGTTTTCCGGTGGTTTATTGTAATATTCGTTGTTTGTGTATGTGATTTAGTGTTATGTTGTTTACCATTTTATAAGATTTTTCAAATGATTTGTATTGTTTGTTATGATGTTGATTAAGTAGTAGTCAAAGTAGTATTCTTTTTGAAACTACCCAAGTTGATCAAATAGAAGGAAGGATAATCAAATATCCCATGTTGGTTCCCAGATTGACTTGTAAAAGTCTAACTTATCCAAACATCAACATACAAAAGTAGTCAATGCGATTACTACATGCTGTATAAAGTTATTACTTTACGATCATAACTAGAAAAGAAAACAAAAGAAAACACAATAGAATAAAAACATCATACATTTAAAGTTTCTTCATGGCTTCAACAAATTCCCTTTTTTAAAGGGTACGCATCTGAGCTTCGTTGATGTGCAACATTAATTGTTAGCGCATCTCTATCTCGCGATGTTCAACTTCCTGTAAAAAGTAACAGAAACTTTTTTCATGCACGCATTACCCTTTTTAACCTTGAAATCGTCATTAATTCCCGCCTTTTTTAAACTATTTGTCAACCGTATTTCACAACATCTAACAGTTTTCGTGAGCTATTTGATTTGTCGTTCGCAACCTCCCCTTTCCATTTTGTACATACTATACAAAAAAAAAAAACAATAACCCACATAAGAGCATAATTTTTGGGAGTGTTACGGCATGTTCTAGTTCTTGTAGATGTCCACCCTGTTTCTAAACGTTCATGATCAATTTTGAAGTTTTCTATGGGTTTGCTTTTTGGTTACATGCTTACGTCCATCATTGTGTCTGATGATAGGGATCCGCGTTTCACTTCATGATTTTGGAAAGGTTTGCAAAATTCTGGGGGAACGAGACTTAAGTTTAGTACCGCTTTTGACCCTCAGACTGATGGTCAGACTGAACAAACTATTAAGACTCTAGAAGATATTTTTAGATCTTGCATTTGGATCGTACTGGAAAATTAGGACGAGTATTTTGTTTAGTTTTGAGTTTTGCTTACAAAAATACGTTGGCATGATAATGTATCTTAGGGGGTTTCTTTTGAGATTTTAATGACGAAAGTGTTTTAGATCGACTATTTGTGTTGTAATATTAGTAAGCGACTAAGAGAAAGTAGCATGAGATATAAGTTAAGATTATTTTGGTTATGACTTGAGATAGAGTATGATAACGATAAAGGCATGTTTATGTGATGCATTATTTATGACGTCTGCGCCACATGATAATATTACATGACACAAGCGTGAACTTATCGGAGTCATAGGATGTTTTAGACTGTTCTAGAACAATCTTAGTGAAGTTGAAGAGCTTGTTATAGAAGGCCAGAATTGGTTGAGGTGAAGAAAAATGAAAAAGTTACCATTGCTAAAGAGAATCTTAAGGAAGCTCGATCACGACAAAAGAGCTATGTCGATCGTTATCAAAGAGCTTTGGAATTTAAACCCAAGGATCATGTGTTTCTTAAGGTATTTTCGTGTAGAGGTGTTTGACGTTTTGGTTTAAGAAGGAAATTAAGTTCGTGATTCATTGGTTACGTTTTCAAAATTATATATAGATAGAGTTGGTGAAGTTTCGTATCGTTTGGCGTTATTGCCACAATTGCCTCATGTTCAAAATGTGTTCCATATATCTCTTTTGAGAGGTTACAACTATCATCTGTTGCATGTTATTTCGTATCCGTTAGCTATGATTTCAGGAAGATTTATATTTTGTTGAGGAGCCTAAGGCTATTTTAGATAAGAGCGAGTCAATGAGAAATAAAACTTCCGTTTTGCTAAAGTTCTTGATAGAATCATTCCGCGAGGTGAGGCTACTTGGGGAAAAAAATGAAATGAGGCGGACTGGATATCCACATTTTTTTTACGTTTGGTACGTTTTTGTTTAAGTTTCGCCCTTAACTTTTCACGGAACGAAATTTTCTTTAGATGGGAAGAATTATACAACACCCTAGATTTTCATACGCCTTAACATACATTACAATAAGAAATATCTGATTCCGTAGATATAATTGTGGTATGCATGAATAGGATTTAAATAAAAATTAATGTAATTAAAATAAACCCACATTGGGATTTATAGTCAAGTTAGTACTCGTTCAACAATCTTTCACCTCATCCCAATTTTTTTCGAGAAGTTTCGTTTAAGATTTACACCATTTATTCTTTATCAAGTTTCTTTTCTATCACTCACAAAATACCAAAACAAAAATCCAAATTTCAAGTATGATAGCATGATTAAAGTGATGTACGTAAGCATGAGTTTTGGTGGTCGATGGATTTTATCTGTAAGTGGACGGTTTGCATTCATGTCGGGTCACGGTTTGTTTGTTCGTTTCGGGTTTGGTTCGAATTGTTGTTCTAGTTTGAGTTCAGAATTGTGTTGTTTCTGTGCCTAGATTCCGTTTATGTTCGTACGTAGGTTTTGGTTTCGATTTCACTTCGTTAGAGGGGTATAGTTGGTGACTTGGTAGAGTTTTGGATTACGTCTAGATGTTCGCGTACGTCGAGGGTTTCGGGGTTCCATCATTTATTCGTTGTATTTAGTGTTTCTGGTTGATCTCGAGTTTGGTTTCGGGTTCTGTTGGCATGTTCTTATTATTTTGAGGTAACCTTTGAACTATCTGTTTATCTTAGAATCAATAGACATCGGTATAATAAATTTTAAGTTATTAGTTTACGTAGCTATTATATTTATAAGCGAAGTTAATCGAGTCTTAACAAATGTTTTAAGGATACTACGGTTGATAAAGAAGAAACATTTGCATGAACTAGCTATCGTAATGGGTCGTAAAAATAAAGCATAGTATGCACAAGTTGGTCAGAAAGAAAATTTTGAAACCTTTAAACTTGAACAAATTTGAATGTTTTGATTTACAAGACTTTGGAACGTGTCTAGTTTTATGGCAACAATTATATACTATTATTTTTATGTAGGATGATAGGTCTTGTTTTTTTTAAATAAAAGAAAAAATTATAAAAATGATATGGAAGTTTAGAGGCTGTTTTAACGTATGAGATTATAATGAATTTAAGCATATGACAAACTGATTTTTGATAAAGAAGAAGTCCGTAACAGATCACGTCTTTATACTGTACATATCGAAATTGTAGTAATTAAATAGGTTTATAAATAATAGTTGGTTCCTTAATCCGTGTAGATTATTTGAAGAAGGAGTAAGTTGAGTTTTCGAATACGCGTTGGTTTGTTTAAGGTACAGATATTCTATCATTTCTTTTAAGTGATTTTATGGACATTTGATGTTCTTTTTGCATCTTTGAAATCCCTATTTATGTTTCCCATCCTATGATTCGATATTCGTTTGCTATCCTATTTGATAACTTCGTTGAACCCATTGAATTCGTTTAATATATGTATTTTCATTTGACACTGCCATGAACCCCTTTGGAAAATGTATGTGTTTCGTTTCGATATGCTATATGAACCCTTTGTTCTGTTCTGATGCCCGAGCTAACTAGCCATGGAGGTACCATGGCCGCGTCATTGAGGCACCAATGGCGTGACACTATCTGTGGTGGTGTGATCAGTCCACGACGTTCCCTTTTGTTTTGTGTGCTCTATTATGCACTTGGCCATATATGATTTGATTTGTAGGGAGCGTATGGATGCATCCTAGGTACTTCGTTTCGTTTCGTTTTGGTGCATGGCTTAGTGTGGTGCCAACACCCCATTGCACACTTTGTAGGGTACATCTGGAGCTGCAGCTCCCATGTACAATTTTACATGATATGATATGCATTTGATTGTAGGGTCTAAGCATGTGGCATGCTTTAGACATTTGTTTCGAGCTCGGTGGGCATTTCTATATGTTTTGCTTGACTATCTATTTCGTTCAGTTCTGATGATATATGAAATCTCTGATTCCATTTCGTTTACTTTATATGTTTAATTTATCCGTTTCGTTTATATCTGTTCACTGAGCTTTTTAGCTCAGCCGCATTTCTTTTCTCCGCGGCAAGTAATATAAGGGAGCTGGGTTATGAGTGAAGAGTGCTTAGGAGCTCTTAGTGGACTGAATGGATGATAGTTTCCCCATTTCTTTTAGATTGCTAAACTTTGGATTTTGGATTTTGTCTTCCGCTTAAACTCTGTATTGGATTTATTTTCGTTTGAAGGTCATTATGTTTCGGACCTATTAATTCCTTTGTTTTGTTGAGGAACTTTGTTGAACCATTTTTATGAATAAAGTCTTTCGCTTGCGTTTGTTTTGATGCCATAAGTGTGACATTTGACCCGTTCTCGGGTGGGGTGTTACAGTGATCATAACAAAGAAAGTTCGAGAGGCATTTATGAAGTCAACAAAAAATGAAGCCTTCCCACATGAATAAGGTGAATATTAATGCAAATCATGCGGTCATTTTGAATGAGATTGTCGAAGACTCTCTAAGGTAAGCAAGACTTAAATACTTTGAAAGGCACGTTTTTTCTTTAGGTTGCTTCTAATTTGCCATGGTTTTATTATGCATATTAGGTACACAAGATTAAAACTATATTAAGATATGTAGTTCCTATATGAGCAAAGTTATTGGTATAAAAACACGTTGGTTTAAAATCATTTAGAGTTGGGGGTGATACATCAGTAGATAAATAATAGACATTACTCAACTGTAGACATCCAACCCTTTAAGTATTTTGCATCAAGTTCTCATCCGGTAAGCTACTACATTACTATCCATGACACATATATATACTTTTGGGAACAACTTTGAAACTTGCGTGTTGATGAGAAAAGCACTTTTTTAGTCTATGCTAAATAATCAAATTCACTTTTCTAGATTACACATTATAATAATCCTCCATGAGCTCACTTAGCATGGTTTTCGAGTAGCGTGTGACTAGGGCGGGTGGGATCATATTTAAATTTATAATTGTAATGATGTGTGTTACCATGATTCTATAAGAAATCTTAATTGATGGTTATTTGACAGCAACTTAGCTTTGACGATGCTAACAAGGTAACATGCTGTGCTTCCACGTCTTTGAGAGTAGGATGACACATGACTTTGTTAAAGGGGGGCTAGATGTTATAATATGGCAAATGATTGTGCGCTAACAACGCCATACATCATAGAGCCAAGCATTATATAGCCACTGACAAATGCTTTTTGAAGGGTTTGATTTCCTCAAACTGTTTATTGATGTATCTTTCTGATAAAGAGGCGAGCTTTGAACCTATTATATGATCTAATAAACATAAACTTAAGTGGTCATTCAGGTTTTTACGAGAATGAACTAATTGATGTGTAATTATCAGATGGGCTGGGGTTCGATTATTGCGTACCAAACTAAAGAGGAACTCTGATGCGTCCAATGAGCTCAGGAAATCAAGATGGTGCATATCCCCCTAGCCGACATTTGAGTTCATAGACAATGGGATCCATCAGTAGCATGGCCAATTCACCAATGAATATGCAAGGTGTCAACAAGAGTAGCTAGCACTATTTTTTAAGGTTTGTGTTTATCTCACATTTGTCATCTAATGCTTTCTATTTCATGGTATGATAAAGTGGTTTTTCTATATATGGTTAGGTTTAGTTTGCTCAAAACAAGATACTTTCCTTTCTTCTTTAAACATGTTAGATCCATTTTGGACCATTGCACTATCCTAACGATTGGAAACCGAGATGGTACTTCCAGCCACTCGCATCATTACAACCACAAGCATGTTAATGAAAATGTATAGACTTCATTTGTACTATACCAAGGGTTGAGTACTTAGGTAAACTTAATGAGATTAAGTAAAAACAAAAGGACGCATTCAATTCAAATAGAGTGAAAGGTGTACAAAGTTAGTTATTATGGATGGATGATTGAAAAGACGTGAAGTTGAGTGGCCTCTTTAAATGAGGAATCTAAGTCTACAGGATTCATTTGTATGACAGTGATTATACTGAGTACTAAAACTTGGAGCATAATTTAGAGAAAGCAAACTCTGAGCCCGTAGAATGCCATTCAAGGAGAAAGTACCTGGCATCATCCATCATCCAAGTATGCTATATGTTGAGACTCTGATTTTCTTTTATACGCTTCACGACCCTTGATTAGTGTAGCTTGGTCCATCTCAGAGAAAGAAAGTACCTGGCATTTGGAATCAGCTTCCCTATGAGACTATCAAATACCAACTTCATAGTCAATAAAACAACACATATGCATGAGCTATATTATTAAAATCTATAACATTTTTAATTGTATTTATAACACTATATGTTAATATAAGTCAGCTTTGCTTTAATATCTAATTTTATTTGTAGTAAATTCATTTAAATTCGATTAATTATTCTTTTTCTTTTTTGAGAATGAAGACTCCGACTCTTTCTTTCGCTTAATTGCAATTTCTTTCGCTAAATTGTTTGTAGTAAGTTCATTTACATTCGCTTAGTTACTCTTTTTCCAGGGATGAAGATTTTGGAAACAAGTGGTAATTTTTGAAAACAGTTTTGATGTATCTTTTATTTTATCGTAACTCACAGTTGCATATTACAAGTTAGATCATTCGTCTTTGAATAGCGTGTGCGATTTCTTTTATAGAAAATTGTTAAACACTTAGTAATGTTATATGCATAGTAAGTGTTTGATATGTATATATAATGAATTAGAATCTTTATTTTTTCTTTTGGTTTTAGCGTCACTCGATTTATGTTGGTGAACTTATACGATGCTTCACATAAGTAAAAGTTTAATTTTTCCTACAGACCAAGCCTGGTGCAACGCACGGGTGTGGCCAGGCCTCGTATTAATTTAACACGAAGTTTCTTTTAAATTTAAAAATACATTTAATACACAATAATTAAGGTTAAAACTTACCTTACTTAAATGTGATTTTATATTTAATGAACGCAAATCTTTCTTATTTAATCATTTTAAAAAAAGTGTATTTGTTTTTCTTTTACTATTGGAAGATGAGAAAAAATTGTCATTTGTTATTTCCTCTTAGGTAAAAAAGTTACAAGAGTAAAATGAATAACTTTGTTTAAGTTGTTTTTATTTTGACATAAAAAGCAAATAATATTTTTTTCCGTATAACACTGCAAATCAAGCTTTTCGCCTCTTCCATATAACACTGCAAATCAAGCTTAAAAGTGGTCAATTAAATGACATCCAATTGGCTAAACTTGGATTTACATACGTTAAGTTATTTGTAAATTACTAAATAGCTTGGGGGTAAAAACTACAGGTTAGATACATAAAAGTCGAGGGACAACGTGTAAGTTACCGGTTGGCTTTTTTTTGGCAACAAATTTGACTTATGCTTGATTGAGCCGTAGAAGTTGCTCCGTAATGCATGCTTGTACTATTCATAAAATCTATGCTTCTAAGCGATTGCATTGAACATTTTGTTTTGCATCCCTATAAAATACTCTAGCAAATATTTTTTGTATGTAACACGGGTCTTATAGCATAAGATGCAGTAACTTGCAACTTACTGTCACATGTGCGTCACATTAATTTTTTTTCCTTAACTTAAACTAACTAAATATAACTTGCACCAACTTACAGTTTTTGAACACACCATTTATTTAGTTTGCAACTCTTATAAGTGTCAAGCTTATAACCTAGGGTAAAAGCCATAGAATACCAACCTACTTTCTGAAACTTACCACAATGAACCATTTACTTTTTTATTATCGATATGACCAATGTACTTTCAAATTATTTTTCAACTTGAACAAAACGTTTGTACCGTTAGTTATTATGTGACAACGTTAGTCAATTTAGCTAACGATCGTTTGAGGAAGTTTCAAAAATCGTCCCTGTGGTTTTAATATATTTTTCTTTTTTTCGAAAAAAAAAATTTCGAAATTTTTATAAAAAATTTTGAAAATTTTTTTTTTTTCGAAAATTTTTGCAAATTTTTTCGAAAATATATATTTTTTTCGAACATTTTTTTTGAAAAATTTTTGAAATTTTTTTTTTTTTTTTTCGAAAAAAAAAATTTCGAAATTTTTATAAAAAATTTTGAAATTTTTTTTTTTTTCGAAAATTTTTTAAAAAAAATAATTAAAGTTACGTTTGACATTTGGACAGTTTACCGAAAATTTACCCGCGTAAATATGTAAAACGTATCCGGACGCGTTCCGAATTCGGATTTTGATTAGTTTAGATATTATATGATTATTTTATCTTTTCTAAGTGTTTCGTAGTTTACGATCACTCCCGGTATTTATTTTTACGCTTTAATGTTTAAATTACGTTTTTCGACCTAACGGAACCCCATAACTCGAAATCTTTTCGTGTAAACTTTAGTTATCGTCCATCTCATGTTGATAAGCCAAAAATTTCGTTCACCCTCTCCCCCTTGTCATATATGGACGCCTAAACCAAACCAAATGCAACCATAAGTCTTTAAATTAAATACAAGAGCATCTTTTGAAATTCATGCATGTGATGCATGAAGCGTGAATATGAGGAGGTCATTCTCATGCAAATTTCCTTAAGAAAGACTAGCACATGTGATCTTTTGTTAGACTCATGCAACCTTTGACTTGAAATTCAAATCTATGACCTAATACAAGAACCTAGATCAAAAAATGAACCATATAGTCCTTGTGGGTGAGTTTTGGCCGAACCACACACACACACTTTTGGATGTGCGGTTGGTTGATTATTGGAATGTTGTGGACTAAAAACCCTAACTCCTGGCCTATAAATACATACTCATATCATACACTAGGTCATTTCTTATTTTCCAAACCTCATCAAAATTTCACATCTCTATTTCCCCCCTCTCCCTAGCTCACGGCCAACAAACACCTTCCCCCCCCACCCCCCCCCCCCCCCCCCCCCCCCCCCCCCACCCCCCTTATAGGGTTTCTATATCTTTGATTTCTAGCAAGATCCAAGTATACAAGGTTCATTTCTAAGGTTATCTAAGGTGTTTGCAAGTATTGGTTCTTTGATTTAAGGGTTTTCTCCAAGATCTACAAATTAGGGTTTGGTTATTATTTGGGATTTTTCAAGATCTAGTGATTTTGGGTTTAGATCTTGTGATTTCTCTACTTGTTCTTCATTCTTGTAAGTGTCTTGAATCTTTTCTTGTGATCTACTTATGTTCTTTTATATATGTTCAAGATCCATACATCCACATGTTGTGTTTGAATTTTTGAAAGACTATAAAACAAGATTTTATAAATAATGATGTTGCTTTGTTTCACTTATTTAATAATATGTTCTTGGTGAGATGAGAGTTGGATGAGTGTTGCAACAATAGAAATGAAGGGATTAGGTTAGTTTTAGGTGTGGTTTTGGTATGGATTAGTTGTGAATGGAGATTAGACTAGATTAGGCACTATTGTGAAGTTTGGGTGGATTTTGGTTGCGTTTTTGACAAAAAGTGCTTGCTGATCCGAAATGGTTTTGAGGTTTTGAGCGACTTAGGAATGTTTTCATTAGGCATAAAAGTAGTTTTTGGAGAGCTCGTTTCGAGTAGATAGATTTTCATATATCATACACTAAAATCGGACTTAAAACGACCAAGTTATAGCCAAATGAAACTTGAAATATTTTTTTGACAAAACCGAATGAATAGTTGCTGATGTGAATAGTAAAATGGGTTTTCGGACACTTTTGGATATTTTTGGACCTTCTAAACACTAGCGAAACATATAGTAACACATATACATTGATTAGTACCATTTAAAGACGTCGTTGACATATTTTAGGAAAAAGCGTTAAGGTTACTAAAAATAGTAAGTTTGGTAAAAATTTAGCAGAACGAACATAGGAGTTAAGCGATTATGGCTAGTTAGTGCGTTTTGAAAGTATGGAAAGTTAATAAATATAGGGGACGGTATTAACGTCCCGAAACTAAAAACTTTCCTAAATTAGAAACTTGCTAAAAATAGTAATTTTGGTTAAACGCCGAAACTTAACGAAAAAATATATGATTTTAATTCGTCATGATTTGATAATCAAACCAAAGCAAACACACATGGATGTCTTTTTGGTGATGAATATATTGTGCAATTCTTGGCATCTTTCCGTGTTTCTAAGACGCGTTATTATTCTAGGCCGTGGCTAGATTTCTATATCATCTTGTACTTGCGTGATTTATCATTTGCTCATCTTGCTAAGGTTAGTTCATCGCCCCATGTTTTACTACTTTTACTCTATTATTTTGGGGTGAGAAACATTGCTTGCTTTTAAACTATCGACATAGTTACTTTACATTTCATTTTCCTGATCACGTGTTGCCTAAGTAGCGAATAGACTACTAATGCCCGAATTATCATGAACATTCAATTGCTTAACCGACTGTACTGGTTAAGTAAGCGTGAATGTTGTAAATATATCTATTGAGAGTAATTATCCTTATCCGGGTAAGTATCGCTTACTAGATTCGGAGGTCCCGAACAAACGGATATATACCATGTCAGATTTTCAATAGGTGATCTTGGTCGAATACCTTTAGGATGAGTCATTCTATTTGGCATATAATATGCTTCATTTAATTAAGCTTCGGTGTCATGAGCTTAGCGCAACAGTAATTACATTCTTTTTATGTGAAGTTGCATCTGTTATAACTGTCATGTGCGTACTGTGAACTTGTGGTCCACCTTTAATACTAAACTTAAACCTATGAATTCACTCAACTTTATGTTGACCGTTTTAGCATGTTTTTCTGAGGTGCTTAGCTGTGGATGTCTTTGCTTGCTATATGGTGTTGCCTTTGCCATATGGACCATTCAAGAATTTACTTATCTATGATTAACCTTGTTGTCTATTTCTAAATACTTTAATCGCTTTCGCTTACTTATCTTTAAACCTAAATAATTGTTCAAGCATAATAAAATTTCACTAGCATACACTTGTCATAAAACTTTCTATGAAAAATTCTAATAACAGAAACAACCACATTGTGATTTAGATCGATTCAAGCCACATAGAATGTTACACGTGTTGGATTATGTCCACGTAAAATAATATATGTCCGGGAATTTTATTCGAGTCTACGGGGACGCACGCGTTAGTACGTAAAACAATTATAGTAAATATATTAAATGTAATTTATATACTGATAAAGCTTAAACGAGCGTTAAATATTAATAAATATTTAATGGGAGTTATATTAGTCATTTAGTTAAAAGAAGGACTAATATGCAATTGTCACACCCAAAAATTTCAGGTCAATATTTTAAACTTTTTCGATCATTATTTTCGACTTTTATACGTTACGTTTGAATTTGGCAGTTTACCGGAAAATTAACTCGCGTAAATATGAAAAACGTCATCGGACGCGTTCCGACTTCGGATTTTGATTAGTTTAGATATTATATGAATTATTTTATCTTTTCTTAGTGTTTCGTAATTTGCTATCACTCCCATTATTTATTTTTACGCTTTAACGTTTAAATTACGTTTTTCGCGTTTTTGACCTAATGGAACCCCAAAAACTCGAAATTTTTTCGTGTAAACTTTAGTTATCATCCATCTCATGTTGATAAGCCAAAAACTTCGTTCACCCTCTCCCCCTTGTCATATATGGACGCCTAAACCAAACCAAATGCAACCATAAGTCTTGAAATTAAATACAAGATCATCTTTTGAAAATCTCATGCATGTGTGCATGAAAGTAACATATGAGGAGGTCATTCTCATGCATATTTCCTTAAGGAAGAGTAGCACATGTGATCTTTTGTTGGACTCATGCACCTTTGACTTGAAATTCAAATCTATGACAAAATACATGAACCTAGATAAAAAAATGAACCATATGGTCCTTGTGGGTGAGTTTCGGCCGAACCACACACACACACTTTTGGTGTGTGTTGGTTGCTTACTTGGTCATGTGGTGACTAAAAACCCTAACTCTTGGCCTATAAATACATACTCATATCATACACTCGGTCATTTCTTATTTTTCAAGCCTCATCAAAATTTCACATCTCTCTTTCCCCCTTCTCCCTAGCTCACAGCCAACAAACACCCCTTATAAGGTTTCTATATCTTTGATTTCTAACAAGATCCAAATATACAAAGTTCATTTCTAAGGTTATCTAAGTTGTTTGTAAGTATTGGTTCTTTGATTTAAGGGTTTTCTCCAAGATATACAAATTAGGGATTGGTTATTATTTGGGGTTTTTCAAGATCTAGTGATTTTGGGTTTAGATCTTGTGATTTCTCTACTTGTTCTTCATTCTAGTAAGTGTCTTGAATTTTTTCTTGTGATCTACTTATGTAATTTTATATATGTTCAAGATCCATACATCCACATGTTGTGTTTGAATTTTTGAAAGACTATAAAACAAGATTTTATAAATAATGATGTTGCTTTGTTTCACTTATTTAATAAAATGTTCTTGGTAAGATGAGAGCTGGATGAGTGTTGCTACAATAGAAATGAAGGGATTATGTTAGTTTTAGGTGTGGTTTTGGTATGGATTAGTTATGAATGGAGATTAGACTAGATTAGACACTATTGTGAAGTTTGGGTGGATTTTCGTTGCGTTTTTGACAAAAAGTGCTTGGTGATCCGAAATGGTCTTGAGGTTTTAAGCGACTTAGGAATGTTTTCATTGGGCATAAAAGTAGTTTTTGAAGAGCTCGTTTCGAGTAGATAAAATTTCATATATCATACACTAAAATCGGACTTAAAACGAACAAGTTATAGCCAAATGAAACTTGAAACATTTTTTCGACAAAACCGAATGAATAGTTGCTGATGTGAATAGCAAAATGGGTTTTTGTATGTTTTTTTCTCTGATTTGTCCGTTTTTGTACGTTTTCATCCGTATTTATTATCAGTTTTTATTCGTTTTTTACGTTTTCATCCGTAAAAAACGTAGAAAAACGAAATGTATCAAAAAGTATAAAAACATACGAAAACAAAAAAACTATGTAAAAAATCATAAAGCGGAAAAAAACGGAAAAACACACGTTTTTTTTCGTTTTGTACGTTTTAATACGTTTCATACTTTTTGATACATTTCTTTATTCTATGTATCAACACGTATAATAACGTTGGAGAAAAACGGACAAATGCGAAAAAAAAGATGTACCAAACAGATAAAAAAACTATAATTAATATAAAAGAAATAAAAAACATCCAATAGTAGTAGATTTAAGTTCATTTAGATACTAAACCTTTTTTGGATACTGGGGGACTCATCTCCACCCTCCATCTTTATATGATCCAACGAATGATATTAATTTCTCAATTTGCACTTCAAGGGCTATTTTGTCCAATATAAAAGCAATTTTTTTTTAGTAACCGTCTCTTTTAATTCACACACATACTGTGTGTATTTATCTTCGACTAACGATTATATTATCTAACACAACAAACTAATCGATATCAAAAAACTTTATAAACAGTATTAAATTCAAAATAATACTAAAAATGTAGATATTGTGTGTTTTTATACCTTTATCTTTGATTTTAATCGTTA
The DNA here is from genome assembly GCA_026074375.1 of Tanacetum coccineum. Classification (NCBI taxonomy): domain Eukaryota; kingdom Viridiplantae; phylum Streptophyta; class Magnoliopsida; order Asterales; family Asteraceae; genus Tanacetum; species Tanacetum coccineum. The sequence continues at coordinate 78,913 of BQNB010005452.1, read as the reverse complement.
TTTTCTTCTGTTTTTTACCGGAACCTTGTCCGGCGTCTTCTACCTCCATTTTTAGATGATTTTTGCTTTGATTTTGATGATTTGTTGTTAGATCTAGGGTTATGTGTGTGTTTTAGTGTGTGTTTTTTGATCGGTGTGTGTGAGTAGTGTGTTTTTTTTGTCGTTTTGAAATGGGGTAGTTGTGTATTGTAATTTTACAAACATACCCTCTCCGCTTTTTTTTTATTATTATTTTTTTTTTATTAATAAGTTGGTTTTAATCTCAGCCCTTGGATATTTTTGGATGGATGGGTGGGATCAGTCCCCCAGTATCTAAGAAAGGGAGGGTTTCTAATATAACCTCCCTCATAAATAAATGGAAAACAATTTATTAAATTCTGATTGGTCTAGAATAGTTCTGTAGAGTTCTGTCAATAAAATGGGTTCTCAATATAATACATCACTAAATATGAATGATTTTCACATACATATTATAATAAGCATCATAATCTTCACAGCACAACCAAAGATCGAAGAAATTGTTTACTGGTTTTGATAAGTAGGTCCATATCATTAAGATTCAACATTAAATCTTTGGAAGGCTTTTGGTTTTCTTATAATTGAAAATTAATCAAATATGAACTTGAATCATAAAGACTCACCATTTAATGTGCATATAGTGTTAAATACTTGGAGTTACAACTACAGGAACCCTTCCCTTTCATATTAAATATGCAGAGGTTGCATTGAGGGTTAAATGACTTGCATACCTCTACATTAAATTAAAGGGCTCGGTCTTTAGATATAATGAGGCATTCAGACCCGTGTATTGCACAAGGGTTGTATATACTTGTTGATTGTGTAAGGTTTATTTGCGTTGGAGAGGTGTAAGTATGCGGGTGCATTGTACATGCTCTTAAGAGCATCATTCAAAACGTTAACTCTCACCATCCTCACAAAATAAACATGCTACAAAAAGAAGACCCAAGGATCAAAAAAATATTCAAGACAGTTTCAAAGTTAGAATAACATATAAATCGTCATGAGCTTGATAACAATACAAACAT
>BQNB010005452.1:5740-72665 GCA_026074375.1 Tanacetum coccineum | reverse complement strand
TCCTTTTCTTAGTTATCCGTTCCTGCACAATACAATTAGCAAAACAAGCGTATATTTGGCATTTTAAGTCCGTTTTTGGTTATTTTAGCTCATTTTTAGAGGTAAAAGGTATGTGTAATTAAGCACATACCAGGACCCTCGTCAACATCAGAGTCGAATGCATCACATTCATCAGCTTCAAAGACATGCTCCACATTGAGTGCCAAATCATTCTCGAGTGAATCATCCATATCATCATCAACGTTGGTAACTTGTTCTCCTGCAAGAAACAATGACTGTTCTTCATCCAGTACTGCACCACTCTCCTGGGCCTGCATTAGTAGCATCTTGTCCTTAAAGTAGTCTGAATCTTGAAGTCTCTTTGGCCTTGGACATTCTCGTGCTATGTGCCCTAGTCCGTTACAGTTGTAGCACTTGATGGGTTTCGCTTGACCAGGATTAATAATGCCTCCTCTGTTCAGACCTCCTACATTCCCAGCTACATCATTTCCTCTTGCATTGTTTCTCTGAAATGGTCTTCCTTGATTATTCGCATTGTATCTTCCATGGACATCTTGAACCACAACTTTCCCGTCTTGAACCATAGCTTTGTTCCTTGCATTAGACGACGCTCTAAGTTGATTATTTCTTTGAGGAAGATGTGATTTGTACGATTGAGTAAGGAGGGCAAGTGAGTTGGATAAACTTTCAATCAAGTTTTCTGTTGAAGAACTTCCTAAGTCCATTTAAAAGTTGTCAGAAGGATATGGTTCTGTTGAGGATTGAGGAGACTTGGATGATTGTGTTGGATACTGCTGAACTGAGGCGTCCGACACTAGTGCCAAAGGATCATTATTTGGTTGACCGAACCTTTCCATCATAATTCTGTTCTCATTAGCATGCACCTCATGTTGCTTTAAGTAGGCATACAACTGATCACAGTTTGACTCTTTCAAACCTCTGTTAAGTTTGACTTCAGTTATGAATCTACTCCACTCAGGTAACATGTTGTTCACAAACTTTGAGTTAAGCTGCATCCTGGACATGGTCATCTTGATGTTTCTCATGTCATTAATGAGCTTCGTAAACCTAACGTAGTATCCTTGAATGGTTTCTCCTTTGATTTGACGGAAGTGTTCAAATTCATCGTATAACTGAGATTCCCTGTCATCCTTTGTTAACTCAGAACCTTCCAGAATCATCTTCACGTTTTCCCAAATGTCTTTGGCGTCAGTATAGTGATTGATGAGTGAGTAGATGTCCTTTGGTATACCTTGAAGTAGGATATTGGTTGCACGAATGTCAGCTTTATACCTTTCCTTTTCTTCAGCTGAAAGGTCGTTAAGGACTCTAGCACGTACTGGACCTTGTTGAACTGCACCCTCAGTTCCTCCAGTAATAACATCTGAGACCGTTCCCATCTGAAATGGTCCTTCTTTAATGGACTTCATAATATTCTCTCCATTATCCTTTCCTAGACAGTACAGACGTATACGTTGTTGCCAAGATTCAAAGTCTGTTCTATCAAGCATTGGTGGGCGTGTATCAGAACCGGCACACTGGATGTCTTCTTGCATACTAGACATCTTGTATTATTATGATATGATATGTTTTGATCGATCAATGATTAGTGAGTGTACGTTAAAAGTGGTGAGGTTAACGTATTCGTATTTTGTTTTAGTGATATTAAATCCCGAGTTTGAAATATTTCAAATTTCTAAGACAGAAGCTCAACTCGCCGCCAAAGGCTACCAAACCGCTGCAAAGAAATAAGGCAACTCGCCGGAGAATTTTAAGGCAACTCGCCGAACACAACTCGCTGCCAAGCAACCCGCCGCGAGGAATTAAGGCAACTCGCTGGTGAAATCTTAGGGCAACTCGCCGAACACAACTCGCTGCCAAGCAACCCGCCGCGAGGAATTAAGGCAACTCGCTGGTGAAATCTTAGGGCAACTCGCCGAACACAACTCGCTGCCAAGCAACCCGCTGCGAAGAATATGTTTAATCAAACCGCCGTTGAGTTTTCAAACCGCCAGAGTTTCCTTAAGATATTTGCTAATAAAATATTCAACCCGCTGATAACCTGTTCAAACCGCTGGTAAGCAAACCGCTGGTAAGCAACTCGCCGCTTAGTAACAACTCGCCTCTCGAGCAACTCGCCACTCAAGCAAACCGCCGTGTGTCAGAGAGTTGGTAACCTACTGAATAAAATAATATTTTTCAGCAAACCGCCGCGAAGAAATTCTGGCAACTCTCCACGAAGAACAACGACGTTTTTCACACAAAATCACCCTTCTGAACGATTTTGCTTGATTTCTTTTGCACAACACAATACCATAAGGTAATAGCTACTAGAAACACCCAAACTTTATCAATACAAACAACAAAATTCGGAGATCTTCAAAAAACGAGCTATAACTTTCTTTGGCACACTTTTCGATCTAAAACAAGCAAGAAATCGCACATACACACGATCTAATCATCCCATGAGCTCTGATACCAATATGTGTATACCTATTCATAACAAGACGGGTCGATTCTTTCTTTCTAGTTTCTAGAGAGAGAAACACTTGAGAGAGAATATCTTAGAGAGAGAAAGTGTTTTCTATGAAATGAAATAATGAACTACTTGGGTCCTTCAAAGTGGCAGTAACTATATATAGTACTTACAATATACCTTGGGTATTCATACCGACTTAAAACCGAAGAGAACATACTATTACTATTAAACTACGAGCTATAATAAACTAAAATACACGTGTGACCGAGTCTTTCAAATATCTAACCAAAGAAGATGTTAGTAGTGTTCCAGTTTGGGTTAAACTTCATGGTGTACCTGTTACGGCCTTCAGTGATGATGGCTTGAGTACCATTGCTGCTAAACTGGGTACTCCACTTATGCTTGACTCTTATACATCTGATATGTGCATGCAATCTTGGGGCATGTCAAGCAATGCTAAGTTGTAACAAAACCCCCAACAAGGGCCTGGAGGGAACACGTGTCCGGAGGCGTGACTTGATTGATCATCTCAAGTACAAAGCATAAAGAACGACCTCTAAGGGTACGTTTTGAAAATAAACACCGTTGCATAAATTTAAAATAATAATAATAAGTTTTACATCGATTAAATTTAAAAGATTCAAGTTAAAAATGCGAAAGCTTAAATAAGTCCAACAACGATAATTTAAAGTCATAGATAAATCTCTTGTAAACCGATACAGAGGCAAATAGACTTCACATAAGTCATTAAACAGCACCATAGCTAAGCCACCTAGAAAAACATGCTGTAAAACGTCAACAAAAAGTTGAGTGAACATCAAAGGTTTAGTTCAAACTGAAGTTATCAGTGGACCACAAGATTTCAACACGTATGTGACAGTTATAACAGATACAACTTCACAAAAAGAAAGGTATTTACATTGCGCTAAGCTCATGACCCCGGAAGTTCGAATTACGTTTTTAATAGCATATTAAATTGCTAAGTTTGAAACCAGCCCCCGAGGTAACTAACCAAGAACTACCTTCTAAGTTACCGCATGTATATATCCGTTTATCGAAAAGCACATACCGTGGGTAGTGAGAGCATACTCAACAAGGTCCGATAGGGATAATATCATCCCAATAGAATCTATTTATAACACTCGCGCGTCCCTCGACCAGGAGATCCTCCATGTCACAGAGATTGACGGGTTCAATGTTAAGTGGGGCATATTGGTCTAAAACGCTACTTAGGCAACACTTAAACAGGGAAATCTCACGCAAAGTACTGTGTCCAGTTTTTAAAACAAAGCAATGTTTCTCACCCCCAAGTTATAAAACATTTATTTCCAAAACGAGTAAAAGAGTGGCAAGTGAACTCACCTTATTACGGTAGTGGAGATCAAAAGGAATCAAATCAAGTGAAAATGTTTTTGTAAGTAAATAAATAGAAATAATATGTATTTTAATATTGCCTACATATATAAACGTCTAAATAAAAAAATATATTTTTATACATATTTTATTGTTGGTTACTTAATTTAAATTCTCGTATCTTGCTTTGTCATGTACGTTTTATAGTATTTACTAAGTATGGTAATTTATAAAAATTTCGGCATGACCCGTTCGTGTTTACACGTTTTCCAAAGTCGTAGACTTTATTAAAAACCCTCTTTCAAATCACTTTTAATCCGCTTTTCATAATTACAAGTTCATATATCGACAAATCCGTTATTATTTGTAACGTTCGACGTCTAAAAATAATTAAACGTAAAACATCTAAATCGCACACTATTAAATAAGTTACTCACGAACTTATCCAATAAGCTACATCGTAGCTTTTACGCTTTGGTGTTTTGCATATATGTTGGGCTTTGGCCCGTTAAGTCCGAAAATGTAGTTTTACTTACCCATTTAATCCGATAAGCAAAATATTAAGTAATAAATACGTGACCTCAAGATAAGCTATCAATAAGCTCACAATAAGTCAAGTATAATAAGCCAAACCATATAAGCTCAAAAATAATCTCATGGTGTTGGGTCTTGTATGTGGGACGTGGCTTTGAGCCCTAATAAACTATATTCGAGCTTATTTATTGAGCCGAATAAGTTTATCATTTGTCCTTTCACAAAAAAAACTAGAAAATAAGCTAACAAAATATATGTCAAAACAAAATAAGCTAAACAATAAATCTTTCTTTGTTTTCTATTTGGGCCGAAACATATATAAGCCCTAATAAGCTCAAAATAATTAAATAAGCTTTCCAAAAGCTTGTTAAACGTAAGCCGAACAAAATGAACTATAGCATATCATTTTTATCACACGAAAATAACCACGATCACGAAACTAAAATTTCCTTATATTTATTTATGTGTATGTCGAAATATATAAATACCCTTTTAGGGTTTATGTAGTTTTTAAACCTTTGTTTTTACAAAATGAATTGTACAACTAGTATGTATGCATCATAAGAAGTATGAAAGTACAAGTTATTTGAGAATTTGAAGACTTACAAAAATTAGAAGATTTGGATGGTGAACAAAGATTAATAACAACCCCCGCAAATAGTTGTTTAAACAAATAGCCCCGGAATGAATAACAAAAACATAGCAAAAAACAATGAAAAAAAAAGAAAAAAGAAAATAAACAAAAAAAAACAAAAAAAAACATAAAAAAAATAAACAAAATGATCAAACCTTCAATAAATCTTCAAGTGTTTTTGATCAAAGATGAAAAATATATGGATTTGTATGTATGTTTGTGTTTTTTCGTGGGTTAAGGGAACAAAGGAGAAGAGAAGAAACTCAAATGCAAGTATGTGTGTGCTATGAATGAACAAATGAATATAAGATGGATTTATAACACAATGTTTACTTCACACACTAATAGTGTGTGTGTGTGTACCGAAATAAGACAAAGAAAGGGGAGGGGGACCAAAATGATCCACCAATGAGAAATTAGCTAGTACATATCATGTGATTAAGCTTGTCTTATGCAAATTTGAATTCAAAACTTGTCCACCAAGTTCATGGGGTGTTTGTTTGTACCGAAATATGCCAAGGGAGGGGGGACCATTATATTTTTTATACTCTTTGTATTGCTAAGTTGCTCTCCAAAATTATTTATTTCAAGCCGTTGCATGCTTAATCTTATAGTTAGGTAAAACACGATAACGCACGTTAACGAAACGAATACGGTATCACCAGAAAATTATGAAATTTTAAACATTGCTTAAAAACAAAAAAAAACTTGGCATTGCGCAAAATACTACAAACGTTTGGTGGGTCTCCGGTTTCGCTTCCCTGGAGAACTTCCTCAAATAACAACGAAACAACCTCACCGGTTAAAGTGGTAAAGCTAAAACGAAACATTTAAAAAATTCAAATTACTACACGGAAATGGCTAACTTGTTTGAAACGGAAAAATCTCGGGTTGTTACATTCTTTTTCCCGTTAAAGAAGCTTTTGTCCTCTAAAGCTAGGACGCGAACCTCTGCAGCGGGTGCGAGGTTGGTGAAAAGGGCGGGTATTTCTTTTGCATTTGGTCTTCACGCTCCAGGTGAACACAAGGACCTCTCCCTGGAGTTCCCATCGGCACTTTTGAAAAATCGGAATACGACTCGCTTTCATACACTTAACCTCACGGCTCCATAATCTCGACAGTTCTTCAATGAAATTTAATTTTTCGTCAACTGGATCTCATCCAATGGTAATAGCAAGCGGTTCATCAGCATGCATTTCATTAATTTCGGAAACGAGAAACGTACTATGAACTCACACAACCTCTCTGGATGTTCTAGACGATAGCAACGAGTTCCAACTTTGGGCAATGATCTAAAAGGGTCCAATATAACGAGGGTTCAGCTTTCACGTTTTTGCCGAAAACGTATCACTCCTTTCCAAGGAGAACTTGTTAACAGGACCTTATCACCTACTTGAAACTCAAAAGAGGTTTTCGTCTAACATCCGGCATAGCTCTTTTTGACGATCACGGGCGGCTTGGATATGGCTCTTGATTTGAACTATTCTCTCGGTTGTCTCGTGGATGATCTCTGGGCCAGTGAGCTGACTGTCCCCAACTTCAGCCCAGCAGATGGGTGATCGACACTTGCGCCCATACAACGCCTCAAACGGAGCAGCCTTAATGTTGGTATGGTAACTGTTGTTATAAAAGACATGAATTTTCTACCAACGGTAAGTGTTTATCCCAACCTTTTCCAAAGTCGAGTACACAGGCACGTAACATATCCTCTAACGTCTGAATGGTTCTCTCACTCTGGCCATCGGTCTCTGGATGGTAGGTTGTACTTATATCCAATTGAGTACCTAATGCTTTATGTAGAGACTTCTAAAAATGTGAAGTAAATTTTCCATCGCGATTAGAGATGATCAAAACCGGTACTCCATGCTTTGAGACTACTTCCTTCAAGTATTGTCTCGTCAATTTTTCTAACGTGTCATCTTCTCTCATAGGCAAGAAATGAGCAGATTTAGTGAGACGATCAACGATTACCCAAATCGTGTCTTGCCCAGTCGCTGTCCTCGGCAGTTTAGTCACAAAGTCCATTGTTATGTTCTCCCATTTCCATTTTGGGATCTCTGGTTGAACCAACAAACCAGATGGTTTCTGATATTCTATCTTAACCTTTGCACATGTTAAACACTTGCTGACATAAGTGGCAATCTCTGCTTTCATGTTAGGCCACCAATATAACTTCTTCAAGTCCTGATACATCTTATCCGATCCAGGGTGGATGGAATACTTCGACTTATGCGACTCATGCATAATCAAGGCCCTCAAATCACCAAGACACGGAATCCAACTTCGATTGTTCAAACATAACGTTCCGTCAGCGCGAGGTTCTAACTTGTTAATCATGCCACGCAAATCTTCATTGATGAAGTTCTCTTCTTTTCTGGCTTCCGATTGAGCACTTAAAATTTGCTTAGGAAGGTTTAACCCTATAGTCATAACCAAGGCTCGAACTCGTAGCGGCTTGCTTCTTTCCTTTCTACTCAAGGCATCAGCCACCACGTTCGCCTTTCCTGGATGATATCGAATCTCCACAGCGTAGTCGCTAGCAGCAATTCTAAACCACGAGCCTAACTGTGATCTACCTGTCATATTTAGGTCTCTTTCGCGTGATCGAGTATGTGTTGCAAACTCTTATGTTCGGTGGAAAAATCAACGAACGCACTTGGTACCGTACAGATAATGTCTCCACATCTTCAGGGCAAACACTACTGCACCAAGCTCTAGGTCGTGTGTGGTATAGTTCTTCTCGTGAACCTTGAGTTGGCGGGATGCGTAAGCTATGACCTTCTCTCTCTGCATCAAAACCGCGCCCAACCCTTTATGCGAAGCATCGCAATATACCACGAAGTTCTCACTTCCCTCTGGTAAAGCCAAAATTGGTGCACTACACAACTTTTGCTTCAACAACTGGAATGCAGCTTCTGCCTTTTCTCCCCATTCAAACTTCACGCTCTTCTGAGTCAGTTTCGTCATAGGTCTAGCAATTTTTGAAAAGCCTTCCGATGAATCGTACCGGTAGTAACCTGCCAAACGCTAGAAATTGATTAATCTCGGGGGTTCTTGGGCGAACGCCCCAATCTTTGATTGCCTCAATCTTCGCGGGATCAACATGAATGCCTTCACTATCAATCACGTGACCAAGAAATTGTACCTTCGACAGCCAAAACTCACACTTTGAGAACTTGGCGTACAATTCTTCCTTCTTCAATAAATTCAAGATCAACTTAAGATGTCCTTCATGCTCCTTTCTGCTTTTGGAGTAGATCAAAATATCATCGATGAATACAATCACGAATCTATCCAGATATGGTTTGCACACCCTATTCATCAAGTCCATGAAAACTGCTGGTGCGTTAGTCAAACCACACGGCATTACTTGGAACACGTATTTGACCAATAGCGAGTCCTAAATGTTGTCTTTGGAATGTCTTCCTCCTGCACGAACTCTGAGTTGATGATAACCAGATCTCATGTCGATCTTAGAGTAGACTCTTGACCCTTGCAGTTGATCAAACAAATCATCGATCCTCAGAAGTGGGTATCGGTTCTTCACAGTAAGCTTGTTCAGTTCACGATAGTCGATACATATCCGAAAAGAACCATCTTTCCATCCTAACCAAACAAACACTGGTGCTACCCCAAGGTTGAGGGAACTCGGCCTTATAAATCCTCTAGGTCAGAAGTTCTTGCAATTGAGTAGAGAACAAACTCTTGCATTTCGCTGGTGACTAAATCGAATGGTGCTCGTGCTACAGTGGTCAGGCACCAGGGACCAAGCGATTTGAAATTCAACTTGCCGAGCAGGCGGTAAACACCAGGCAAGATTTCTGGAAAGACTTCTTGAAATTCCCGTAATGATTGGTTACATCTCAAACAAGTCGCGCTCTCCTCCTGACTTAGCCTCACTTTCTTGACTAACATTGTGCCAGATAAACTTGGCACTCCTTTTCGCGATATACTTTTGGGTCTTCGTGCACGATATGATATTCCAACTTACTTCCACCGTCACAACTATCACCTCGGATTATCAACACCTATCATTTCCAAAAGGATACGAACAATCTGGTGGTGGAGTATGGGGTTAGGATTGGGGGGGGGGGGCACGTCACAAAACGAACAACGCGTGTATTTCGCAAACCAATCCATACCAATAATGACGTCCAAAATACCAAGCTCTACGGGCAATAGATCTATGTAGAACGATGACCTAATAATCCTAACGTGCAACCACTAAGAACAATCATTTTTTTCCTAAAATCTTCCATCGGCAAGTCTACGGCATAACTAGTGTCAAAGTGGTTGATTTAACATCAAGTAAGCACTAAAGGTAAGTTGACACAAAACTTCTAATCGGCGGCCCGAATCGAATAACATAAAGCAAAACAATTATTGAGAAGAAACAGAACCCGTGACGATGTTGGAATCAGGGTTTGTTCCTCCATCCACCAATGGCGTAAGCTCTCCCAGTATTCGTTACCTCCGTCTGGTTTCCAGTCCTTTTTCCTACTTGTTTCTTGACCTTGTTTCCACATTCCACGGTTCTGATTTTCCAAACTTGGACAATCATTCCTGAAATGTCCTGTCTTCCACACTCATAACAAATAATACCTGCAGATTTCCAACTGGAGCCCCACAGAGTGTTTTTGGAGCAATAGCAGCGCCTACAAACCCTATCTGATGACCAACCATCTTACATTTATTCCACACCTCAAAGTACACAACCCTTCCTGGTGCAACTACACTTAATTCAGTATGGGTATGGCCCCAGCATAATCCCTATCTTTTCATTGTTCCCAGCCGTATAAGCTCTGGCCACATTCTGCCCATTAGTATTTTGCCTCTTGAACGGCGGTTGCTGTCCACGGTTATCCCTTAGATTACTCTCCATCCTCCTCTTATTCTTAGCATTCCTTGCAGCATAACCAGGACTTTCTGTCCATCAAATGGTTAGCAATGCGTATAGCATCCTTGATGTCTGCTGGATTTGCAGCAATCACATTCCCTGAATGTTATCTGTAAACCTTCCTCCAATAAACCTTTCCATTCCTGTCTTCTTCAATTAGGACCATTTTTATTCCCCCCCCTAGTACACACAAAATCACCTCTTGAAACCTTTGAGTGTAAGCAGTCCAAGATCGTTCCCTTCAAAGGTCACATTTCCAATTCAGTCTCCATCTTCTGGATTTCATTCCTTGGACAATACACTTCTGTCATCAACTTCATTAGTTCAACCCAATTCATGTATAATCAGCCCTCAAACACCAATGGTCTCTTATGAGAAGTTCCACCAGGTCCAATAGCACGTCCTGGAGTGTGCATGTAGCATATTTTACTTGATACTTCGGATGACAATACTAATATGTGAACAACTGTCTCCATTTTCTCAAACACGCGGTCAATCCGACAACGGCCATCAGTTCCTGAGAAAATTAGGGTGGCTTGCACTTCAAGAAATCTTGGAAAGTGCACTCTCGAAGCCACTGGCATGAAAACCTTCAAAATACCAGCATGATTCCCATTTCTGTTTCCATTTCCGTTTCCTCTATTTCTATTTCCTCCATTTCCTCCATTTCCATTTCCTCCGTTCTCGCCTTCTTGCTCCTCCACATTCTCATTCAGGGGTTCAAGGGTCCTGGCGGCTTCACGAGCCTCCATCTCTTCAGCCACTCGCAAAGTAAACCAATTCCCTGTCAAACTCCTTACGAGCCATCAGACGTCATTCCAGATCGTGTGTTAGGGCATCCTTCGTCTCTTCGAGATATCCCGAAGAATACCTCAGGTAGATCTGGTAAAGAACGATCCTGACAATGGGTGTCTCGAAAAGATCAGATGACTGCATTCCGAATGAAAAACTAATGATGCCTCATGATGATGAATCAGAAGAAGAATGAAGTCAGTAGGAAGTCTCTCCAGCAAACGATGAGTTGGGTTAACGGGTCCAACCCTCTTCCACGCGGTCATCATGAGTACCGCGACCGGCCCTTAAGATGGTATCGGTACGGTCGACCATACGTGGGGAATAAGGCGTCCAGGTGCATAGAACAAAACTCGACGACGAGTTATAGATAGGTGATCTCTGGGGTAGAAGGGTAATCTCAGTGCAAGGTGGTATCATAGGTAGGTGATGATGGTGTATTCTGGTGCATCCACTGTCTGTGGGGTCATCATCTGATGATTAAAAATGGTGAGACAAACCAAAAACACAAGCTGGTAATCGGGTGGTATTGGTCTGATGATGGGATCCTCTGATGGATCCACTCTAATCAGATGCAGGGATTAATCATGTGAAGTGCTGTTGTATAGTCTGAGATGGTTGGTATAGAAGATGCTAAGATAGGATGTTCTCTGTGGTATCACTGGTGTGTCAGTCTGAGTAGCAGTGGAGTAATCACTGTGTGGTTGGTCAGGAATAGAGTAGGGATATACCGAACAAGATCACCTCGCCAACAGGTTGACCCCACACGATAGTCCACTCAGTGAATCTAAAGAAATCGAGATTAACTTAAATAGCCATAACCTGCACAAGCAAAGATTCATATAAATCATCTTTATTTCAACCATGGCATGATGGCACAATATGATGGGTGAAAATGTGTAACTGAATGAATGCAAAGTGAATAATATATGAATTAGTCAATCGATCACGTCATGATAGGATGAAAAAAGGAAGCACTAGAATAATAGACATACATAGTATTTTTATACTAATATTATTTACAGAAGTTACTTAGTGTATGAAACGTACAAGTAAGATTACGTAAGGCACATAATCACGAGGATCACATACTGGTTATAAGTCCAGCCTAGTTTAAACTACCTATGGTTCTCTATACCTAGGCCTCTATGATACCAAAACTGTCACACCCCCAGAGGAACGGTGCCCTTGAACGGTACACTTGTCCGGAAGGCGAGACTTGATTGATCATCTCAAGTACAAAGCATAAAGAACCGACCTCTAAGGGTACCGATTTTGAAATAAAACACCCGTTGCATAGATTGAAAATTATAAATAAAAAGTTTTACATATAAAATTAAAGATTCAAAGTTAAAATGCGAAAGCTTAAAAAAGTTTCAACACCGGTATTTTAAAACATAGATAAATCTCTATTAAACTAACTGGGGGTACAAAGAAGGCATATAGCACTCCACATAAGTCAATCAGCAACAACACAGCATCCATGCTAATCACCTGAGAAAAACATGCATAAAAAAAAACGTCAACAAAAAGTTGAAGTGAAATCAAAGTTGAGTTTAAAAAACCTGTTATAGTGGACCACAAGAATATCAACACGTATGCGACAGTTATTTTATTGTTAATATTATAACAAATACAACTTCACATAAAAGGTAATTACGTTGCGCTAATCTCATGGACCAAACCCCGAAGCTAATTACATTTAAATAGCAGTATATCGCTAAGATTGCAACAAGCCCCCCCCGAGGTATCTGACGCAAGTACAACCATCTTAAGTTCGACATGGTATATATCTCGTTTATTAAATCGGGCACCCCGTGGGTAGTGAGCGCTACTTGTAACTCACTCCGAATTAGAGGATAATTAGTCACAATAACACTATTAATAACATCTCGCGCTCCCTCGAGACGGGCTCCTCACCAGTCGAGAAAATGACGAGGTTCATGATAAGTGGGAGTTGGGAGCAGTAGTGGTCTTAAAAACGCTACTTAGGCAGACACGTAAAAACGGGAAAATCCCCAGCAAAGTACTTGTGTCCAGTTTTAAAAACAAGGCAAAGTTACTCACACCCTCAAGTTGATAAAACCATTTATTCAAAACGAGTAAAAGAGTGAGGCTATGAACTCACCTTGATGATAAGGTAAAGAGTATACGTCAAAAGTATGGGTCTGAACGCTTGGAAGAAACGGCTTGGGGTGAGGTTAATATGGGGGTGTAGTAAATAGGGGGTAGTTAGAGGGGAAGGTAAGGTACACGGGTATGACCTAGAAGAATATGGGTTTCGATTTAGACTACGGATGGTTATCGAACTCACATATGAACATCATGAACGATCATGACATTTTTTAGAGGCAAACGTTAGTTGTACATTTAAAAACGTTAGTGATCGAGTTTTACGAAACAACATATATAATATTATATTACTTATATAGATATTATATTTGTTATTGTTAATACATAAGTAAACTTGTTATTTATAATTTAATATTTCCACATAGTTAAGTAATTTAATCGAAATATTTTATCATTTATGTTTTTCCAAATAGTTTCTAAGTATAAAGATTTTTACAAAATTTCGGCATGACCGTTCGTGTTTACACGTTTTCCCAAAGTCGTAGACTTTAATTAAAAAAACCAACTTCAAACCCACTTTCCATATTTACAAATTTATATATTGACAAATCCGTTATTATTTGTAACGTTCGACGTCTAAAAATAATTAAATGTAAAACATCTAAATCGTAACAAATATTAAATAAGTTACACTCACACAACGAACATAATCCAAAAAACTTAATCATCGCCAATAGCTTGTAATGCTTTGGTGTTTTGCATATATGTTGTCCCTATAGGCCCGTTAAAAGAAAAAGAGTCTATCCGAAAATGTTATTTATAACTTAACACGAGCAAAAACAAACAAGAATAAAAGCAAAGAATATTATCCCAATAAGCAAAAAATTCAAATAAACTAAATGGATAAACTGTTTGGCAATTTGAGGATAAATAAGCTATTGAAAAACACAAATAAGCAAAAACAAACAATCACTAACACCTATTAAGCAAGACTAACCTAAAAAATAAGCAAATGGAACAAGCAGATAAGCAAAAATGACAAATAAGCTATAAGCTAAATCAGGCAGACAAACAGGCCTAGGGACACTTTTGGGGCTTATTTTTAAGCCCTATAAAGGAGCCTTATGGCTACTTGTGGTTTTGTACTGGCTTTAAAGATTGGCCTTAGGGGGCTTTCTTCTAAAAAATGCAAAGAAACAAAAAGTTTGACAATGCAAACAAGCCCAGAGAAATGGCTTAAGAAAATGGCTGTTAAAAGATTGGCAATTTTTTTTGGTTTTCTCTTAAAAGACAAGGGGCATAAGCAGGCTTATAAATAAGCTGGTAAATAAGCTTAAAATTAAAAAGCAAGCTAAAACAGATGAAGTTGGAGTGACAATGAGTTTATGCTAAAAAATCTAGAAGCTAAAAAATATCTTTACTATCTGATAAAAGGATTTAAAAAAGGTGACTTTTAGACAAAAAATTGACTAGACGGATTTAACTAAAACAAAGGTAGACCAAAGGGACTTTTTACAACTGAGTTATGACACTCAAAAGGACTCAAAACCAGACTCAAAAGATTATAAAAACAAGCTTATCCAATAAGCACTTTGAAACTGTTCTACCCCCACAGTTTCAAAGTGACTTATAGAAAACCCTTAAAAACAAAACTTGGGACTTTAAAACCTTTAAAAATAGCTTAAGACAGCTTAAATTAGCTTATGCAAATTACCCAAGTGACCCACAATTTTTCTTACATGAACCTTTTTGACCCCACTTTAAGGTCTGACCTAAACCCCCACATAACTATTAAAACCAAGTTTTAAGACAGATTCAAGGAGATTTAAGCCAAGTTTTTGAAAATCAGATAATAAGTAACTAATATTAAGCAATAATGAGCACAAAGAACAAAGCAATAAGCACTAAAATAAGAAAATAAGCAATAAGCAGATTAAGCAAATAAAGGACAGTTTCAAGTAAAACTTAAATATAAAACCTATAAGCAACAAAGTAAGATAAATAGCATAAAACACATAAATAAGCAAGATAAGCAGTAAATTACTAGGTAGTTTTCTCTTGTGCTATCTGTTTTGTGAGAGACTCAGCATCTGTGTTTCTTGTGTAAGTGGAGGTTCAAATTCAATCTGAGCCCTTAATCTTGCTTGCTCTCCAATCTGTATGATCTCATCCCTTTATTTCGTTTGTTTAATGGGGTTGTACAAGATTGTCAAGGTGTATTTTGGACACATATGAGGTGGGGGTGAGTGGTATAGTGATGGTTTTGGACTGTGGTGAACAGTAACCGGGGTGGGGGGACAGGGGTGAAGTTTAGGCGGGAAAGGGGGTTTATATCTGTTTAGGGGGAAACAGGGTAGGGGTTTTAGGTTTTGGGTTTTGCCAAAAGAGACCCCTCATCTTGTATGTAGTTGTTGCAAGATAAGTCCTTGTGGTGTGTTTAGGTTTAGGGTTTGGCAGAAATACTCCCTTAGGTTATATAATGGTGTTGCAAAGTTAGTCCTAGGTGACTAACGAGGGAAAGGTTTGTTAGGGTTGAATGACTTAATGATAATTAAGTAATTTGGGCCTTATATGTTTGAAATCTTGGACCAGTTTAAACGTAAAAGAATCTTGGGCTTTTAGTCTTCATAATATACTAATGGGCTGACCCGGCTCATTAGATGGGTTCGGGTGGGCCCATTAAGTATTCTTCGATTACGGCTTCGGCATTGACCATTGACTTTTTCGGGTTTGACTTGACTTTGGCTTTTCCACGCTTTTCCATTCCGTGCTCGGTTTTGTCCGCTTTTGCTTGATTTTTCGTCCTTTTCTCGGATATCCGTTTCCTGCACAATATAAATGAAAACATACAAATACAAAGTATTTTTGGTACGCTTGTGGTCATTTAAGTTTGGTTTTAATGGAAAAGGGTATGTGTATTTAAGCACAGACCACTACCTCTACACCAATGAGGTAGCTGCACATGGTCGTAGTACCATAATGGTTTGAAGAACAAATCACGATATCACTTGTTGCATGGAAATTTATTCTCCAGGCAAGAGATGTTATGCTTCTCGGTCCGCATGTCACATCGAAATACCCGCGACACTACCTCTACACCAATGAGGTAGCTGCATATGGTCGTAGTACCATGGCTGTTTGAAGAACAAATCGCGATAACAGTTGTTGCATGAAAATTTATTCTCCAGGAAAGAGATGTTATGCTTCTGGATGATATTTGCATGGAGAGTTGACCCCTAATGTATTGGGCCTTTAGCTCTTTAAGCCGACAATGGTCGTATGAGCTTTAACCATTTAGGCTAAAAGGCATATACGTTATCAAGTCTTTCCAATCCGTTAGTAGATTATACTCATATGATATTGTGATGAACTTATATTATACCTAAAATGTCTCCATATTGCTATTGATAATATGTTTTTACAAGCTTCATATGGTCTTTAATGCTTGTTCGTCTTTAATGCCTGTATTTTGTGAAACTGTGAGATCGTCATTACAACGAACTACGAGCATTTAATTTTTCAAGAAATCTTATCCTCTTGCCTCTAGTCATCTAAATCTCTTTGGCCTTAGAATTTGACTTATCTATATTCAAGTTGTTAACTTTATCTCTCCTTGTTATTCCATAATCTCATCATTTGAATTTTGAAAAGTTTATTTGATTTTGGCTCAAAGTTTGTCTTATCTCTTCACCTTCCTTACGCGTATATTTTGTATGTGTGTGTCACGCGATCTAATTGTGTAAGTTTTGGTCCAATGATATTTAGACAAGGCTCTATAGGCCTCCACTTTGATAAGTATATACGAAGGGGTCCTTAACCACTATCCTTCATATTTTCCATATTAAAAAGCTAATTTCTCCTAACTATCTTTACATTCATTCATTGACCATGGATTTTGCTTGTTCAACATTGCCAAGTATTTCAATTTAATGGAGAACAAAGTTCGTACCACCAAAGTATGTTATAGCAATTCGATTTTCTTTTTTTTTTTTCCAACGATATATAGAAGTAAAACTATCTTGTATTATTGTCAATAAAGGGTAGAAACTGTAAATTAAAAGTTAGGTGGGAAAGTCAGTTATCATATCCTCTCCTTTCTCTTGTAAAAACGGATTCCACCTCCCTCGTTTCATTTATTAGGCAATAAAAATCACTTTCGTCCCCTCCTAAATAGTTTTTTTGGGGGTTTCTTTCCCGCTGATATGGTACCAATAGCATAAAGCCTCGATTCTGTTACAACCGTTTAACCACTTTAATCGTTTTCTGTTCTTGGATCGTTTATTATCTCTATTTGTGCAATCATAGCTCCGA
Source organism: Tanacetum coccineum (assembly GCA_026074375.1). Lineage (NCBI taxonomy): Eukaryota > Viridiplantae > Streptophyta > Magnoliopsida > Asterales > Asteraceae > Tanacetum > Tanacetum coccineum. The sequence goes on along the minus strand of BQNB010005452.1, from coordinate 55,592 downwards.
TTTACAGCTATCGAAGTGTTATAATGGCGATACCGAACAATAATCATAACTCTACAAACACCAATTCATCAAATCCTTTAAATCTTACGAATAATGTCAACAATAATCAAGATTTAGGCTCATAAAACATGGCTAATGATCCATTTTATCTTGCGAGTTCTGATCACCCTTGAATGATGTTAACAAACACGGCATTTAATGGGGGAAATTTTCTTGGTTGGAGTACAATAATTAAAATGGCGTTAGGTGTAAAATTAAATTTAAGATTCATAGATGGATCATCACCAAAGCCAGTTGTTATTGATAATAACTATCAAAGGTGGATTAGGTGTGATTATATGGTGACTTGCTAGATTTTGAATTCAATGATTGCTGAATTGTCAAATTCTTTTCATTATGCTCAGTCAACCTTTGATCTATGGAAAGAAATAGATGAAAGGTATGGACAGAGTAATGGTCTACTCATTTACCAATTGAAATGGAATTAAGCAAGGTTTATTAAGGGAGTCTTAATGTAGCAGCTTATTTCAATAAGTTGAAAAGATTTTGGGATGAGTTGGCATAGTCTTAAATTGTGTGCCTGTTTGTTCTTATGGAAAGATGAGTGAAAGTTTTATGTTGACATCACAAAAAAAGTTTCTGGAAATTAATTAGTAGGTCCAAGTTTTAGTGGCAGTATTTTAACTGAAGTTGGATGATGAATTTGATCATTTATGAATCAAATTTTATCAATAGAACCTTTGCCAAGACATCAAGTAAACCACTACATTGTTCAAACAAGTTGAAAAGACAAAACAAGTTACAACATCAAGTAATGATACCCTACTGCTTTCTTTGTAAATTTTAATAATGGTAACAATTTAGGATCTAGAAGAGATAACAGAGAAAGTAAAAGAGAAAACAAGGGAGAAATGAGGGTTTGTACTTTTTGTAATCAAGAATGGCATTTGGTTGAGCAATGTTTTAAGAAAATTAGATACCCTGATTGGTACAAAGGCAAGAAAGGAAGGAAAACTATAGCTAAGATGGCTAATCAAGTGTTGGGATTAAAAGTCTTCTTGAAGTTGTTTGAATTACTACTGCTCAAGTTTATGTTAAAATTGCTCTGATGAAGTTATTACGCTAGTTAAAGATTTAGTGCAGCTCATGGACTTCAAGAAAAATTCTAAGAGTTTTTACTACTGCTAGTACAACATTAGTACTGGCTAGAACAATATTATGTACTGTCTAGTACAAAGATAAGACTGCTCAGTTTAAGTTTAATGCCTGCTATGAACAAAAGTAAATGCCTGCTAGTGAAAGTTTACTATTACAATTACAAAGACTGCTGAAAGTTAATCTACTGAGAGTTCCTACTGCTCACTAAATATTCTAAGTAAGTAAGTCATGCTATTAATAAGCTAGTACAGTCTAGTAATATAAGATATATATGCTAGTGAAAGTTAGTATTGTGTTATGTTAGTAATGCTATATGTGAATGTATTAGTTATTTATAGAAAAGACAATATTTAAATAACTTAGGAAAGTAATTGTAAGGCGAGTAGGACTCCCTAGGTGTAAAAAATGTAGAGTCCTTAGGGGTATAGAGATATACGTACGCAAAATCAAATCAATCTTAGCCGTATCTTTTATAGCTTCAGGTCATATGCAACCCTAATACTTTATGAGTGTATTCGTATTATATCATAATAATATGGAGCTTATTTGTTGAAATTGTTTTGTTTCATTGAAATTACTGTTTCATTGATAATTCCTCTTACAATTGAAGATTATCTTCCGCATAATCTTTAATACATTCAAAACAAGCTTTTACAATAGTAGTGTTAGATTTATCTAATATAACAATTCTTAAACAAGCATTAAGAAATTCGTCTAATAAAGTGGGATCAACAATGGTTATCAAAGCTTGTTGAAAAGCTTTGAATAAGAAGAACCTGTTTTTATACACAAGATCTTTTGCTAAAAGATATAGATCAAGATTCTGCACACATGTTGGCTGCATGTAAAGTTCCCATGCTCAAACCTGGTGAGTATGTGATCTGGAGGATGAGGATTGAACAATATATCTAGATGATAAACTATGCACTATCGGAAGTCATAGAGAATGGTGCAACCTTGCCAACAACAACAACTGTGGAAGGTGTTGTGACAGAGATGCCTATTACAACTGCTGAAGAAAAGGCTCAAAGAAGATTAGAGGTGAAAGCTAGAAGTAATTTAATGATGGGCATTCCCAATGAACATCAGTTAAAGTTTAACTCTATAAAGGATGCTAAGAAGTTGCTGGAAGCTGTTGAAAAGAGATTTGATGGGAATGAAGCTACTAAAAAGACTCAAAGGAATCTCTTAAAGATGCAATATGAAAACTTCACTGCTCCAAGCTCAGAGATGCTTGATCAAACTTTTGATAGGCTTCAAAAGCTTGTGAGTCAAGTGGAGCTTTTGGGTGAAAAGATTTCACAAGAATATGTTAATCAAAAGTTATTAAGAAGTTTGTCACCTGAGTGGAACACACATGCTATTATGTAGAGGAATAAAGCTGATTTGGATACAATGAGCATGGATGATCTTTATAACAACCTCAAGGTGTATGAACCAGAAGTTAAAGGGACGTCTAGCTCAAGTTCAAGCACACAGAACATGGCTTTTATGTCCTCTTCAAATAACAACACTAGCAGCACTAATGAAGCAGTTAATACTACTCATATAGTTTATACTTGTAGCACTCAAGTTAATACTGCTAACTCTATAAATATTAATAACTTAAGTAATGCTGTTATTTATGTATTCTTTGCTAGTCAACCAAATAGTCCTCAACTTGTACATGAGGACTTGCAACAAATCTACCAGAAGACCGGGAAGAGAAGGATTTGGAGATGGCAAATTGTCCATGTTGACTTATGAGGTCTAGAAGGGTTTTTGAAGAATACAGAAGGAAGCTTACTGTTAAATGGCAAATGAGACTTGTTTTTGATAAGTCCAAATTTAGAGTGCTACAACTATCACAAAGGGGACATTTTGCAGAGAGTGCAGAAACGCAAGAATACAAGACAACAAGAACAATGAACGCTTCGGAGAAGGAGCTGGTGCCTATGGAAACATCTAACTTCCACAGCTTTGGTAATCATGAGCTGTCTTGTGTGGATAATGAATGTGGAGTGATCAGGCAGAGGAGGGTGATACATCCAAAATAACGTACATTATATAGCACAATTATCCCATGTAATTAAACCATATATATATTATAGCTAAGAAATTGTTATTTAATCGTTTATAATTTGAGAATTGCAGAATTAAGGAGTACTTGCGTGAAAGTTAACAAAAGGCGCACATTTTAGAGCTTGAAACGAAGATATTTTAAAGTATTACTATTCAGAAAACCAAATACGCCGTATCCATCCAAGCAGATACGCGTATCTTTGCCAAAACTCACCAAAGACCATGTAAGGAAGGATAAAGCCAATACGCAGTATCCAGAATAAGGCTATACCCTAACGAAGATATAGTATGTGAAGATTCTGAAGATATCAATCGTGTGGTCCCTACTGCCAAGAAACCACGCTATATGCCGTAACAAATCCCTTTGGAACGCCCATATCGAGAACCGACTCCAAACATTATAAATATAAAACTCAAAACAAGTTTTAAAGTTTGGCTAAATTCCATATTCACGTACCTAAACCTCAAAAGTCGATTTTCAGAGGCAAAGAAGAGCAGAAGAGGTTATGCAAAGCTATCCATTCCATAGGAGACACGTGTAATTCCATATGTTAGATGTTAGAAAAAGACTCGGTCCACCCATGTGTAAATTAACTATAAATTATAGCTCGTAGTTAATAGTTTACCTAAAGACTTTCGGTAATTACCAGGTACGAATACCCGATATATTGTAAGAACTAAGTAAATAATTAAGCCTCTTTCTAACTTTGGAAGAGGTGAGCTAGTAATAAACATTTTCCATTACACATACATTTCACACTCTTAAATATCTCTCTATGTTTTTTCTCTCTCTAGAAACTACCAAGTCCGAAGAATCGACCCCGTGTTATATATATGAAATACTGACCACAATATTGGTATCAGAGCACATGGATGATTATATCGTGTGTTATGTTGCGAGTTCTCTTCTTGTTTTGATCTGAAAAGTTGTACTATTGAAGGTTCTTAGCCTCGTTTTAAAATTTCTCTAGATTTTATGTATTGTGTAAAGTTAAAAGTTTTGTGATACTAGATAGCTAAAGCCTTGAGTGGAACTGTCTGTTTGATCAAAAAAAAACAAGCAACATCTATCAAACGGGTGATTTATAAGTTGTTATAGTGTATAAACTGTCGTTAGATTCTTCGGTGGAGGATTGTGCCATATATCTACACATCCGGTTGTGCTAAAATAGAATATGTGTATATTTTAGTAAGGTGGACCACTGTCTGACACACTGCGATTGCGATTATTCTAGTTTGCATAACATCACGGCGGTTGTTCACACGGCGGTTGCCAGCGGTTTGAACAGGTTGTCAGCGGTTTGAATATTTTAATAGCAAATATCTAAAGGAAACTCTGGCGGTTTGAAAACTCAATGGCGGTTTGATTAAAATATAGACGGCGGTTTGTATTATTTCTTCGCGGCGGGTTGCTAAGCAACGAGTTATGTTTGGCGAGTTGCCTTAAATTCCACCAGCGAGTTGCCTTAATTCTTTGCAGCGGTTTGATAGCCTCTGGCGGCGAGTTGAGCTACTGTCTTAGAAATTTGAAATATTTCAAACTTGGGACTTAATATCACTAAAACAAGAAACGAATACGTTAACCTCACCACTTTTAACGTACACTCACTAATCATTGATCGATCAAAACATATCATATCATAATAAAACAAGATGTCTAGTATGTCAGAAGACATCCAGTGTGCCGGTTCTGATACACGCCCACCAATGCTTGATAGAACAGACTTTGAATCTTGGCAACAACGTATACGTCTGTACTATCTAGGAAAGGATAATGGAGAGAATATTATGAAGTCCATTAATGAAGGACCATTTCATATGGGAACGGTCTCAGATGTTATTGCTGGAGGAACTGAGGGTGCAGTTCAACAAGGTCCAGTACGTGCTAGAGTCCTTAACGACCTTTCAGCTGAAGAAAAGGAAAGGTATAAAGCTGACATTCGTGCAACCAATATCCTACTTCAAGGTATACCAAAGGACATCTACTCACTCATCAACCACTATACTGACGCCAAAGACATTTGGGAAAACGTGAAGATGATTCTGGAAGGTTCTGAGTTAACAAAGGATGACCGGGAATCTCAATTATACGATGAATTTGAACACTTCCGTCAAATCAAAAGAGAAACCATTCAAGGATACTATGTTAGGTTTACGAAGCTCATTAATGACATGAGAAACATCAAGATGACCATGCCCAGGATGCAGCTTAACTCAAAGTTTGTGAACAACATGTTACCTGAGTGGAGTAGATTCATAACTGAAGTCAAACTTAATAGAGGTTTGAAGGAGTCTAATTTTGATCAGCTTTATGCCTATTTAAAGCAACATGAGGTACATGCTAATGAGAACAGAACAATGATGGAAAGGTTCCTTCAACCAACTAATGATCCTTTGGCACTAGTGTCGAATGCCTCCGTTTAGCAGTATCCAACACAATCATCCAAGTCTCCTCAATCCTTAAATGAACCATCTCCTGCTGACAACTTTCAACTGGACTCAGGAAGTTCTTCAACAGAAAACTTGATTGAAAGTCTATCCAACTCACTTGCCCTCCTCACTCAATCATACAAATCATATCTTCCTCAAACAAACAATCAACTTAGAATGTCATCTAATGCAAGGAACAAGGCTACGGTTCAAGTCAGCAGAGTTATGGTTCAAGATGTCCGTGGAAGATATAATGCGAACAATCAAGGAAAACCATTTCAGAGAAACAATACTAGAGGAAATGTTGTAGCTGGGAATGTAGGAGGTCAGAACAGAGGAGGCATTATTAATCCTGGACCAGCCAAACCCATTAAGTGCTACAACTGTAACGGACTAGGGCACATAGCACGAGAATGTCCAAGGCCAAAGCGACTTTAAGATTCAGACTACTTCAAGGACAAGATGCTACTAATGCAAGCCCAGGAGAGTGGTGCAGTACTGGATGAAGAACAGTCGTTGTTTCTTGCAGGAGAACAGGTTACCAACGTTGATGATGATGTGGATGATTCACCCGAGAATGATTTGGCACTCAATGTGGACCATGTCTTTGAAGCTGATGAATGTGATGCATTCGACTCTGATGTTGACGAGGGTCCCATCACACAGACCATGTTCATGACAAATCTCACATCGGAAGATCGAATCTACGATGAAGCCGGGACATCATATGACTCAAATACTCCTTCTGAGGTACATGATCATGATACCTTTGTAAATCATTTAGATGAGTATCATGAAGTACACGAGATGCAAACCGATGAACAACACAACTACGTTGTTGACTCTGATGCTGACTATACGAGTAATAGTAATATTATTCCGTATGATCAGTATGTGGAAGACAACGAAGATCATGTTGTTCAAAGAAATGTATCTTCTGTGCGAAATGATGCATTGATGTCAATTCTCGATGAAATGCATGAACAGGGTGTACAAAGTAGATTAGCAAATAAGCCAGACATGGTAGTTAATGACTCAGTGACCTCTGAACTTGCGAGATATAAGGAACTGGTCGGGGAGTATGAAAAACGGGCAAAGTTTGAATTAACTGATAGAGAACGAAAAATTGATGAACAAATAAGAATAATTATCTCAGACCGAAATAGAAAGGAAACTTCTTTAAAATCAGAACTTCATTCAGCACAAATACTACTTAGTTCTACCGTTGGCCATTATAAGTCAAAGACAGAAGAAGTAACACTACACTCTTCTCCTGCCTTTCGTTGTCTCAAAGTTGCTACATCTTCATAAGTCACAACCACCCGACAAGCTCCCAGAAGACTGTCAACACTCTCGCGCACTACACCCCAGGACTTTTAAACCCAACAGGAAGACAAAATTCATCCTGAAGAATTTTTGGAATAGGTAAGCCTAAAAGACCTAAGATTGAAGATCAGATTATACAACACAGGATCAGTCTTCGTTCAAAAAGTTCACATGTTTGTGTAAACCAAAATCATTTTATGATGGGAAAAGCACAAGGTAGCAATAGCTACAAGAATCCTTTATGTCTCGCTCGTTGCAAAGCAAGCCATGTCTGGTTGTATAATGGTCATGTACTTGTCACAACCAATCATCCACCCACTGTCATATTATGACTCAGAGGATACGCGTGAGTTAGCTGAGATAACTAGGAATAGAATGTTGTTGAAAATGCAAAGCCCTCTATATATGGAAAACAAAGTTAGGATTGCCCCCCCCCCCCCCCCCCCCCCCCCCCCCCCCCCCCCCCCCCCCCCCCCCCCCCCCCCCCCCCCCCCCACCCCCCCCCCCCCCCCCCCCCCCCCCCCCCCCCCCCCCCCCCCCCCCCCCCCCCCCCCCCCCCCCCCCCCCCCCCCCCCCCCCCCCCCCCCCCCACCCCCCCCCCCCCCCCCCCCCCCCCCCCCACCCCCCCCCCCCCCCCGATTACTCGAAAGGGATAGGAAAACTTTCTTGCACCTTTTGCTCCCCAAGAAAGAAATCTGACCCCAGAAACCAGTTTATTTTGGTCATAGGGGATGAAAACAATAGGGAAAAAAAGGCTGAGCCTTAGCTCCATTAAACAATTTCAGCATTGGACAGTGTATCCACCCAATTAATCCTCGTTCAAGCCCTTTGGTCCCCAGAATTCTTCCATCTAAAAATCATGTGTGAAGATTTACTCTTTATGTACTCACAAAACCTTTTTACGGGGAATTTGACAAAAACTTGCAAAACTAGAAATCAAACCAATCAGGTATTACAGAGGGGGGAAGGAAAGAGGTTTTGAGCAACAAAAAGATGGTTTTTACCTCACTGAGTTATTCCTTTTTTCAAATAAACTCTTAAAGAACACTTTGTTGGAGTTTAAAAGCCCTCTTTTTTAAAGAAGTTAAAGAAATGAAAGAAAATTTTTTGATTCAAATGATAACGAAGTGGTCTAGAATACTATAGACAAGCAATGTGCTGAAATTGAAATGAAAATCCTTCTCATGAAAATGAGAATCTCGATTGTTAATTGTTTGTCGAATCTCATTACTGTATGTGTGAAAAATCACGTTGTTAGATTTGATACCTGACATGTCTAAAGTTCATTCGATGAGTCAAAACTTATTTCAATGACTTGATAAGGAGATGTACCTATAATTTGCTATTAAAGTATCAACATCTTCAAGAAAAGTTTTGATTATTATAACATTCACAAGCATCACAGGCAAAGCTCTGAGTTTAACTCATTCTTTAAAATCAAGAACCTCGAACATCAGATTCAAGAAAAGGATAACGTGATTAGAAACTTGATAAAGATACTGTCGCAATGTTGAAATGACAGGGAAGTTGTGTGCCATATAATGCTAACAGATGTTTATGCTCTATGAACAAAATGATTGCGACTAGTGTAGAAACTAGAAAAGGTCAAACAACATTACAAGGAATTGTATGACTCAATTAAGATTACGCGTGCTCACACAAGTGAAAAGACATCTACCATGTTAAATGAGATTGAGAGTCTAAAAGCTCAATTGCGAAGCAAAGAGTCTTGTTTCACTAGTGACTATGTCAAACCAAAAGTTCTTGCTCCTGGCATGTATGCCATTGACGTTAAACCCATCCCTCATCCCCTTAAGAACAATAGGAGTGCTCATTTAAACTATATCAGCCATCTTAAGGAGAGTGTAGAAACAGTTAGGGAGATTGTAGAGGAAGCTAGAGTAGTTAAACCACTGGATAATGCACTTAACTATGCTTGCCAATACACTAAGCTATCTCAGGAATTGTTAGAATATGTGATTGGCACTTGCCCAAAAAGTTTCAATGAAAGAGATAACAAGGCTCCCTCTACCCCTGTAACTAGGAAAAAGCAAGTTACTTTTAGTGATAAACCAGGAACTTCATCTAGCAACACACAGAAACACGAAGTGCACCAGAAAGTTCAACAGACTAATATCCCTGTGATTCCTTCTACAGGAGTAAACGATTCCACTGAAGCAAGCGGATCAAAGCCTAGAAGCAACACAAAGAAAAATAGGATCATGCCTGCTAAGAAGGAGAATAAGAAGAAAGTAGAAGTACACCTTAGGACAAATAAGTCAGTATGGACAAAAGTGAATCGGATTGATTCTAGCATTAGCTCTAAGCGTGTTGTAATTAATTCGAATTCTGAATCTGTGTGCAAAATGTGTGACAAATGCTTAAACTCTGCAAATCATGAAATGTGTGTTGTTAATATTTTGAGTTCAGTAAATGCGACCCCCACTGTTAAACGTGTCTTGAATAAAGGGAAGCATATTTGGAAACCAAAAGGCAAGCTGACTGATAACAGGTTGAACAAGACCAAGCGGGTTTGGAAAGCAACGGGAAAACTATTTGCAGATATTGGTTATCAATGGAGACCCACAGGAAAGAAATTCACCTTAGGAAAACTTGATTGTGGTTATCAATGGAGACCCACAGGAAAGAAATTTGCCTTAGGCGAAATGTGCCCTTTAACTAAGCTTTCTGTGAAATGTTCTACTCTATCTGCTAACCAACAGGACCCCAACAAAAATTGGGGAACCGAAATTCCAAACTCTCCAAACTCGACTGTTTTCAAATGCAGGTCGTACAGGTCATCCTTTGGTATCTGGACTCAGGCTGTTCAAAACATATGACGGGGAATCGTTCAAAGCTCATGAATTTTGTGGAAAAGTTCATCGGGACAGTCAGATTCGGGAATGATCACTTCGGAGCTATCATGGGTTATGGAGATTATGTTATTGGTGACAGTGTGATCTCAAGAGTATACTACGTGGAGGGACTTGGACACAATCTATTCTCTGTAGGGCAATTTTGTGATTCTGATCTTGAAGTTGCCTTCAGAAAGCATACTTGCTTTGTTCGTGATATTAATGGTGCAGACATACTTAAAGGTAGTCGTAGCACCAATTTGTACACGATATCGATTGATGAAATGATGAAGTCTTCTCCGATATGCTTGCTGTCCAAAGCTTCCAAGTCCAAATCATGGTTGTGGCATCGTCGTTTAAACCATTTAAACTTCGGCACAATAAATGATCTTGCTCGAAAAGATCTGGTTAGAGGTCTACCTAGATTGAAGTTTGAAAAAGATCATCTTTGCTCAGCCTGTCAACTTGGAAAAAGCAAGAAGTTCTCCCACAAACCAAAATCTGAAAATACAAATATGGAAGTTCTTCATACCCTTCATATGGATCTGTGTGGTCCAATGAGAGTCCAGAGTATTAAAGGGAAGAAATACATTTTAGTCATCGTGGATGACTATTCAAGATTCACATGGGTAAAGTTTTTGAGGTCAAAGGATGAAACTCCAGAGTTTGTCACCAACTTTCTTAAGCAAATACAGGTTGGCCTCAACAAAACAGTCAGATTCATCCGCACAGATAACGGAACGGAATTCGTCAACCAAGTTATGTCTGAATACTATGAAGGTGTTGGCATATTTCATCAAAAGTCTGTTCCGAGAACTCCTCAACAAAACGGCGTTGTTGAAAGACGTAATCGTACACTGGTGGAAGCAGCACGTACAATGATGATATTCTCGAAAGCTCCCATGTTTCTATGGGCAGAAGCTGTAGCCACTGCTTGTTACACCCAGAACCGATCACTAATTCATACTCGTCATAACAAAACCCCTTATGAGCTTGTGCATGATAAGAAGCCTGATCTTACATTCTTCCGAGTATTTGGTGCTCTGTGCTATCCTACAAATGATAGCGAAGATCTAGGAAAATTTCAAGCCAAAGCTGACATTGGGATTTTCGTTGGGTATGCTCCTAGCAGGAAGGGCTATAGAATCTACAACAAGAGAACTCGTCGATTAATGGAAACAATTCACGTCACATTCGATGAGATGCATCAGTCAATGGCTCCTGTACGCATGAGTTCAGGACCCGAGCCTTTCATCATGACCCCTGGACAACTCAAATCAGGGCTCGCTCCAACCGATAAAGAGCTGGAGATGTTATTTCAACCAATGTTTGATGAACACCTTGAACAATCTCGAGTCAATGAACCAGTACCTTCTGCTACTGAAATTAACGCTCAAGTTGTTCCACCAGGTACATCTTTGTCTACAACGATTGCTCAAGATGCACCGTCGACAAGTGCTTCATCGTCAACATCCGATATACATCATCCAGTCCAACATCAAGAAATTGCAGAAGAACCCACTCACGAAGACACCCCAATCAATCACGATGTTCTTCATCCTTCACATAACCTTGTAACTGGAGATCCAGGTTCGGCACAATCATCATCTGGGAATGTTAATTCAGCAGAACCTATCCAAGTTAATTACCCACCAGATCATCTCAGAAGATGGACCAAAGATCATCCTCTGGATAACATCGTTGGCAATCCCTCTCGTCCTGTATCTACCAGAAAACAGTTAGCATCCGATGCTTTGTGGTGCTGTTTCCATACTGAACTGTCCAAAGTCGAACCCAAGAACTTCAAAATGGCCGTGATAGAAGACTGCTGGTTTCAAGCCATGCAAGATGAAATTCACGAATTTGATCGACTTGAAGTATGGGAATTAGTACCTCGCCCAATCTATGTTATGGTTATCGCTCTCAAGTGGATCTACAAAGTGAAGCTTGATGAATATGGTGATGTACTGAAAAACAAAGCTCGGTTAGTTGCAAAGGGATATCGTCAGGAGGAAGGTATTGATTTTGAAGAATCGTTTGCTCCAGTTGCACGGATAGAGGCCATCAGAATATTCATTGCCAATGCGGCAACCAAGAACATGATCATCTACCAGATGGATGTCAAAACTGCTTTTCTGAATGGTGATCTTCAAGAAGAAGTCTTTGTCAGTCAACCTGAAGGATTTGAAGACCAGGAAAATCCTACTCACGTCTATCGTCTGAAGAAAGCTCTTTATGGGCTAAAGCAGGCACCAAGGGCGTGGTATGACACCCTCTCAAAGTTCCTGATGGCAAACAATTTCTTCAAGGGTGCCGTGGATCCAACGTTATTCACACGCAAATCAGGCAAACACATTCTACTTGTTCAAATATACGTAGATGACATCATTTTTGCCTCAACAGATCATAATGCGTGTAACATTTTTTCAAACGAGATGAGCTCCAAATTTCAGATGTCGATGATGGGACAAATGTCATTTTTCTTAGGACTACAAGTTTCTCAAAGTCCCGGAGGCATCTTTATTAACCAAGCGAAATATGCTCTCGAAACCTTAAAGAAATATGGAATGGATCTCTCTGACCCTGTCGATACACCAATGGTGGATCGATTGAAACTGGACGAGGATCTCATGGGGATTCCAGTTGACCAAACTCGATTTAGAGGAATGGTTGGCTCCCTAATGTACCTTACAGCCAGTAGACCCGACCTTGTATTCGCCGTTTGCATGTGTGCTAGATATCAGGCTAAGCCTACCAAAAAGCACTTTGAAGCTATCAAACGTGTCTTTCGGTAACGCCATGTCACTAACAGCTTATGCAGATGCGGATCATGCGGGATGTCAAGATTCAAGAAGAAGTACATCGGGAAGTGCTCAGTTTCTTGGAGATAGATTGGTTAGCTGGTCATCAAAGAACCAAAGAAGCACGGCAATATCAACTACAAAGGCTGAATACATTGCCATGTCTGGATGTTGTGCTCAAACCCTTTGGATGCGATCACAGCTCAAAGACTATGGATTTGACTTCAATAAAATTCCTCTGTAATGTGACAACAAAAGTGCTATTGCTCTTTGCTGTAACAACGTCCAGCACTCTCGCTCTAAATAAATCGACATATGGCACCATTTCATCCGAGAGCAAATGGAAAATAGAGTGGTGAACTTTATCTTTGTGGAAACGGAATTTCAACTTTGCAAAATCCTCACCAAAGCCATTACCAAGAGAAACGGTTCGAAATTGTCTTCTTCCACGCTAGGCATGAAGAATTTGACCCCTGAAACTCTAAAACGTCTTCAAGACGGAAGAGGATGAGGTTAAACCAAATGCTTCGTGTATCTTTTGTATATAGTTCTACCCAAAAAAATAAAAAATTAATATATATATATATATATATATATATGGGAAAAATCTTTCTTTAAATTAAAATTAATTAATATTAATAATATCAAAATACTTCGGAAATATTTTAAGTCATTTGGAAATACTTGGCTTGCAATTACTTCAAATTGCAACCCGGTTTGATGTCTGGGCATGGATTACTTTATATCCATGCTTTATGGGAGTAGAGTAAAATAATGGTGAAGGGAATACTATTCGCCTGATCTTTTCCTCTCAATCAACGACTACAACTCTTTCAATAGAAAACGGGTCGTTGTTCGAGGGGGAGAGTAAATGGAAAAAATCTAAGGGGTTCTAAAAGACTGTTGGATGCTATGTTAGTGTAATTATAAGATGGTTCTTGTATTATAAATGGGTTAATATTTGAAGGGGAGTTAATTAATTTTAACTCAAAGGTCGAAAGTTACCTAGTGTTGTAATGATTAGGGTTTAAAAAGCATTTGCTCTTTGTTTCCTAGCCTTATTAAACAATAGGGACTAAGTTGGCCAATTGCCTAATCTTAGAAATGCCTTAGAAATACTTAAAACAAGAAATAAAAGAAGATGGAAACCTAAGGGACTAAATCTGCCAACTTTCTAACTTAGGAGTATATATAAGTAACGGCGAGTTGCTATTTGGTCAAACTTTTCGAAAACCGGTCAAAGATAAAACACACACACACACACTCACGCAACTCGCCGCCAAGAACAAAGCATCAAATCGCCGATTTCGAGTGTTTCTTGCAAAGGTAATCATAGAACCTTTATCTATATCATTTATTATGTGTATATATCAAAGGAATCGAATGAAAACACAGTAAAAAGTGTATAAAAATTAGATCTAGGGTCGTTTTACATAAAAATACCAATGTAGTGTTGTAAGGTGTGCTTTAGATGCTGGGAATTGTTCATAAGGTATATATGAATAATTTTTTATGTGTGGATTTATATCCCAAACATTAATGAATGATTTGCCCTTGTTTCTTAATGGCGGGTTGCCTTTTAGAAAGAAAACGTTGGGAGTAATGAGTGTCTTATGCGTAGGATAGCCTAGGAATGCCTTAGGATGTGATTAGGTTAGACAAAGGAAGTGCGTGGTTTGAATTCTAAGAATCCAGTCCGAGTGGCGAGTTGCGTATGTTTCTAGGCAGCGAGTTGATTATTTTATTAGTTTTTAATAACTTACTCAACCCGCTGGTTTATACGGCGGGTTGTTTCACAGCGGGTTGCCTAACGACGATTTGATTCACAGCGGGTTGCCTAACGGCGGTTTGATTCATAGCGGGTTGCCTAACGGCGGGTTAGATAACAAACAGTTGCCTAACAACGTGGTTGATTAATCAGACGAGTTCCTAACGGCGGGTTAATTCACAGCGAGTTGCCTAACGGCGAGTTAACTCATAGCAAGTTGCCTAACGGCGGGTTGATTCACAGCGGGTTTCCATAATTTTATATTTTATTCTATTAGGATAACCAACCGCCGTCTCTCGGCGTATGGTCGAATACTTTTAATAATTAAAAACTCAAACCCGCCCTTTTTTCAAATTTATTCATGGCGGTTTAGTGCCTTTCTCCGGCGGTTTTTGCTCAAAGAGAAAAAAATAAAAATAAAATAATAAAAAATAAAATTCCTAAAATAAAACTGCATTCTCCTGAACGCGATTGGCATTCTGCCTGGCGGCGGTTTGGGCTAAGTTTCTTATTTTGGCCCATTAAGCCCAAAAATCTATCAAGGCCCCTTCGAATGACCCAGTTGCTTTTCTAAGAATGACATGACTTTAATCAATGCTAAAGTTCTCTCTAACATCGTTTCTCTGCAATGTTTGTCTTCTTTGTTAAATACTCTTTTGCAGAATACGATGGCAGAACAAAATGTTCCCACTTAACCTCCTACAAGAACAGATGACCAGATTGTACCTCGCTCTCAGTGGTTAACAATCGGGAAAAGCAACCTTCTTTTCAATGCATAAAAGATTCAAAAGAACCCCATCTTTCAGATATCAGGGACATCCTGAGTAATACCAACTTCTTCAAGCAATCAACATGCCTTCAATCAAATGTTCCTTGCTATCTACCTGCAACATCTGGAAGCACAATGAAATATACGAGAAGACTGGGTTTATAGTTGTCAAGTTGATGAACAATGGTTCGATCTAAGTGCTGATCTTCTCAAAAGGGCATTAGCAATTACTCCTGTCAACCTATCTCACCCATTTGAGTCACCTCCGTCTGGTAACACGGTGATTGATTTTGTTAATGAGCTGGGGTATCCTGAATTGTCTCCAATATACGGGTGAATTATGTGTATCAACCATGGAGGGCAATTCTAACCTTAATCAACCATGCTTACTGGAAAGACATCGCAGCAGTGACAAACCCAGACACCGCTGTCTGCCAAATGCTATGGGGAATCATCACTCAAACTAATGTTGATCATGCAGAGCTGTTATGGGAAGAGTTTACTCAAGGGATCCAGACATTTTTTTCACACAAGGCAAGTCACAAAACCAGTCTGAAGGACCCAAAGAAGAAAGTAACTCCTCTCCTCATTCCTTATGGACGGTTTTCCAAGGTGATAATCTACTACTTGGCAAGCAAGAACAACATCCATTGACAAAAATCCATGATTCTACTGTTCCTCAACTGGAGATGATTTTTATATTATGAAATCTCAAGTTTGTCCCCAAAAGGTGGAGACTGTTGAAGTATTTTGGAATGGCAATTCCTGATACCCCGTGATTACTGAATCCATTCAACAATCCATCGTATTATCCCAAGTATCTAAAAATGGTTGCTGAGAATACAAAGAAAACCCCTCAAGAAAGTGCAAGCGTGCAACCTGGCAACAAGGCACTCCACCCAAAAAGCAACAACCACTAAACTACCAGTCAAACCATCCAAGTCAACTCAGGCTAGTTCCGACAAAGAATCCTTCCAAACATAAGCTTCCACATAAAAGTTAGAAAATGAAAGCCCATTCAACTTGTTGATGAAGAAGAGAAGCTCAACAAGAATCAGTTCTTAAGACGAAGGTGATGATCCTGATCTCGAACTGACTAAGACGATGAGTTTTTGGAAGCGCATCAAAGAAAAGTGAAAGGAGAAGGTAGATGATGCTGACATGGAATGAGCTATTAGCTTAGCTTGGATCCCAGCCTTCTGCCACAAAGTCAGGGCACCTGTTAGAGGAGTAACGATCATGGATCCATTATCGAAACAACTCCCAAACGGCCGGAAGTAGTGGCAAAGAGGGAAATGGCCCAAGTAAGTAACCGAAGAACAAGTAGCTCATTCCCTGATCGATCTGTCAAAGAAGAAAAGAACTACGGATCAGTTTATCCTTGTTAGGCGTGATCAGGCTCCTCATGATTCGACAACTGGACCTTCTTCTCAACCTGAAGATGACAACATCCAGAGAAAGTGATCCATGAATCATTCATCCACAATCTGATTCGAACGAACAGAAAGTGAAACAGAAACGCTGTGCTCCTAAAGGTGACAAAGATCAAGGTGAAGTAGAAGCTCATCAACCGTAAAACATCATAGTAACATTCTATATCAGACCCTGAAAAATCACATGAGGCTCTGGCTGGACCAGACCCTGAGCTCATGCAAGAAGACCAGACTGGATCAAACTCTGGAAAATTACATGTGTCTCTTGCTGGACCAAACCTTGAGCACATGATGAAGAATTCCCGCGACATGCCTACCCAAAGGTTTCCATGAAAACCAGAAGCTCCATAATAGACGAACATGTCTTCCGATGATAATCCAAAAATCCATTCTGGTTCTATGTCTTCCCATAAAAATCATCGATGGCAACTTAAACTTTGGGATCAATTTCTTTATGACAAACCAACCGAAGATGATCTTGAGAAATCTAAAGTTAGTAAAAGGATTCTGACTCTACCACATTCCTGATCCAGTCATACAGACAGTAACGTCACCTCCTCCAGATGATTGCTCCCTTCACATGAATGTCTCATCTACTAAGCCGTCATTACTGGTCACGATCCTCCACCAATCAAAACGGAATGTGCTGACAACAATCACCACATCTCTCCCAAAATCACTCCATTTCATCGCCCTTTAGCTTATGATGGCAAGATTGGAGCAAGAGATTTACCTGAAGTGAAGAAGACAGAATCACTCTGCTGATGTTTGGCTTCAATTAAAACCAAGTTCCTAACGGCTGTTGATAAAATATCTAGGAACAAAACTTGATGATGCTCTCCCAAGGTTTCTTGAATGACACACAGCAGATTTTATTAAAAAAAATCGAGAAATACTCTGTGCTGCCTGGCCCAGAGTCTATCAAGAATCAAGAATCTGAAAAGAGTCCGAAGGAGATTATGAGAACCAAAAAGGAATAAGGTGAGGAGAAACAAGATTCAACTTACTCCATCAGGTCAACTGATAAAGTTGATCTTGAAGAATTTAATCTAAAGAGTGCTCTCTTCAAACACATGAATAAGATCAAGTCTGCAAATAGAAATACTGCCAACTACCATCTATACCATGCACTTATGGAAGCGTTGATAGCAATAAGAATGCCATTGAAAAGTCAGTTGCAGGACAAGGTTAAAGATCACAAAAAAGCAAATATAGTGATGATGATGAAGAGCATGATGATGATGATGAAGGCCTCTTCAGCTGGATCAAACCAGAGGTAAGTCATCAAGATAGAAGACACTATTCGTGAGCTTCTGGTTCAGACTAACTACTACAAAAGTGATGATCAAAGTTCAAGAAACCACGGGAGCTGATGCAACTGCATCCAACAAACATCCCTCTTTACCTCAACTGGATGGCAGATCACTGACACAAGAGATGCTTTGTTGTCTCTTCGATGCCCGATCTGATAACATAACCGATCATAACATTCTGAACAATCCTCAGATGACATTCCAATGCAGGATGAAGGGCACGTCTCAGATATGGAGGACACCGATAACGCTCACATTCCCAAGGTGTCGACCACTACGTGGTTTAAGCCAATTCCAGAATGCGAGAAGACATGCTACAACCTAAACAGAATGACCATGCCCCCAAATGAATTTCCCAGAACGCAGAGAATACTGGGCAAACACATACGCCACAACGTATAAAGTTCCTGCGGAGAACAAGCTTCAAAGGAAGACGTATGATATTGGATCATTCATCAAATGGTTCTGCAGACGAACAAGAAAGAAGAAGCTCTGCAAAGCTGACTTAGAAGGTCTAACTTTCAACCTTGTTAAAGCCTTTCATAAGAACAACGTCTTTCTTCAATATCAGATTGGAAGAAATGCCATAAGTTGCTAGACAAATAAGAAGGTTTGATATGAGTAATCCTAGAGGTCATCAAATTCTGCGAAATATATATGCAACCACTGCCGCCCTTTAGGAGACCACCAGTGTTAAGTGAACTAATCCAATCCACAATACTTCTTCAATAAGGATCTAGAATATCTCTTACAAGAAAATAAAAACATATAAGCAAATAGGTGCGAAAGAGTGAAAATTGGCCTTATCTCCATATCCAAGATCAAACCGCTCGTTACCTGAGACTTTGGCCTAGAATGATTAGTTTCCATTTTGTGGGTTGAAGAGTAAACCGCATTATACACGATCAGAGCGGTCTATGACATCAATCACTGCACTGGTGTTTTAGAAGAAAGGAACTCAACATCACCCAACACAGTGAGCCCTCTGATCGTGAAGCAGTCAGATCGCAGATGCGAATTCTCAGTGTGATCAGTGTTAAGGTGTTCGAAAAATACGGATACAACTACCTAAGAGAGATAATTCTACGCTGAGCTGATTACCAAGAATACAAGATCTCGGAAAAGGATTTCAAAAATCTTCATCCAAATGATTTTTGAAGACTGTTCCTACTCAAATATTCAAGAAAAGCTAACCATTCCCCAAGACAGACAAGACTAGTCTTCCACAAGCAGTCAACATGTGGATAAGAAACCTGGTGATCAGGAATCGTGTGGGAGACTTACAGCTCGGGATTGAAAGTTATCAAACAAAGATCAACCTTGAACGTCCAAATTGGGATGCAGCCGACTATTACGTTCAAAAATAAAATTAACTATTGTCCCTATGCCAAGACAGTTGTCTACAATACGAAATGATCAAAGAAAGCTGATGAGGCTGAATGAGCTACACAAGTTTAGTGATGGCACGTTGACAAGAGTCATGGAAAAGCTGGACCAAATGGTTAAAGACTTTCATCTATACGAGTACAATAAGGCATAGAGACCTATGAAATTGTCAGAGGATGACAAAGAAGAAGCAAAACTCATCAAAGCAAACGAGAAAAGACTACAGATCAGAAGGATCTATCGAAGTCTAGAAAGCTTTGTTAGAGGAAGAATAAGAGATATTGACTACAGGCTGATCAACAGAACAACGTGACGACATCGTCATTACAATCAAAAGGTCAATCTTATTTTTATTGTGAATAATATACCTTGTACATTAGTACTATATAATCGCGATGATGATTAAGTGTAGTGAGTAATTTGATATCCCTCAAACGATTGAAGGGGGAAGCGTTATATGTTTCATACACGCTTTGTGATTAAGGACAAACTTTTCCTCCCAAATTTATAACCAATTTTTAAATCAATTGATATCCAAAATGTCAAAGGGTTTAAAATTTTTGATAAGGGGAGAAAATGTGATTAAAATATGTGTATAATAAAGAACAGTGATTATGAGGACTCATATACTCCGCCCAAACGTGCTAAACAATTTTGAATACCGAAGCACATTTTGAGGGGGAGCATTTCTGAAAAATGACAAAACAATCGAGGTACAAAACGCTTTGATATTTATATCATAAGTAACTTAATTGAATTTTCAATGGTTTTTATGGAAAGTAGAACGTACAAAAGACCGACCATGCATTTACATAATTGGAGTTATAAGGTTGGTAAGGTTTTAGGTACTAATTCCCAATGATCCTACGATAACACCGGTGGGATCTACTACCCTACGTTGGATTATGCAGGGACATACACTAGGTTACTGTAGAAGTCCTTAGGTATGACATTAAAAAGGAGTAAAAGTGAGAATAAGGGAAAAGTGCCGACTGAGATGGAGCTAGTACTGGAATTAACCCAACAAGGTTCTAGTCATGAAGTCTCGGTATTCACTGAGGGTTAAGAATAAAAAGCATTGTAAAGATAAAGGTGTAAAGAAAGAAGCACTCCAATCACTTAGGCCAGAAACCGACCGGGGTCAATTCATAAGCTGCCATAACACTAAATATTGCTGACATTGAAGATTCGTTCATCATGACCCAGTGATGCAATGCACAACCCTCCCTAGCCACTCAGAATCTTTCAAAAGATTTCTGTTTCATTTCTCACGGAGACCAAACACGTTATCTATTGACTTTCTCACTCCGAGTAAGTTGATATTGAACAGGTGGCAGTCTGCTCCAGCCTCCGATTACTAAAACACAAAACGCACTATTGAGTCTAGAGCCAAGAGATCGCAATTAATCTTCCGTTAGGACACATATCCATTCTCCTGTCTTTCACACACTGTGGAAACAAGCCTATCTAAGATCCTTACCATTATCCAATCTTGTGATATTGCCAGAACATCCGAGTGAAACGATAGTTTTTCACAATGAAGATGGAAATCCTGCTAGAGCCAACATCAAACAAGCTCTAGGTAGGTGACTTGTGCGATTCTATAAGAATCAATCTTGTGTCAACTGGAAAGAAACAATGGTGCGGTTCTGCGTGAATCAAACTTGTTCCAGTATAAGAATTGACGGTTATTTATCATTTGACAAACAATCAAAACTCTCGAAGTGTTACAAAATTCTTTCATAAGAAACACTTAGACTGTCTTTTCAAACCAATTTTCTCTTTATTACTAACTGTTTCATTACAGGATATCTTAAAGATGGAGATGGAGATGGAAATTCCTAGTTCCGGAGATGTCAAGTAAATAACCGAATGCCAAGACACGACCTACACTTGTTATGATATTATGAAAGACCTCATAAAGGTGTCAAAGCTTCCGCAAACTCTGATGTCAAGTATTTCTTCACAAGTGCACAAGTTGGCGATCCATCACAAGATGATGTAAGATTATGTTTGGACGATGATCTCAAAAAGGCTCAAGATCACAGTCAAAGTCAAGCGTGAGATGATTAAAAGATCTCTACCCTAAATGTACAAGATATTAAATGTCCACAGCTAAAGACTGAGTGATTAATTTTGTAATATCAGAGAGTGACCTCCCTTAGGGTAGATTGGTTAGATATTAGAAAAAGACCGGCACCCCGTGAATTTTACTGTATATTATATCTCGTCTATTTTAAATAAGTTAAAAGTAAAACGATTTCGGTTTAAGTCAGGGTACAAATACCCTGTATATTTTAAGTACTATAATATACTCTTCCAACTTAGGTGGAAGAGGCAAGCTAGTCGAAATCACTTACAAAAGAAAACACTTTCTCTCTCTAGAATATTCTCTCTTAAGTGTTTCTCTCTCTAGAAACTAGCCCGATCCAAGAATCGACCCCGTGTTATGATATAGGATATACCACAAATATGATAACACAAAGTTTATTCATAGTTTGCATTGTGAATACCAACTCCAAATAATAAAATTTCAATAACATTTGAGTACGAAACATAAATTTAAAAGTCTCAAGCAAAATCATTAGCCTTACCACCAAAACACACCGGCAACAAATCTTGCTAAAATCTTTATAACAAAAATTATCCACCACTACACTAACAAATATACTAAGTTTATAACAAAACTCAAACAAACAGTTCTAAACAAAATTTATTAATTCTTAAAATAACTATACATTTTCGGCCATAGGAGCAGTTTCCGGTTGAGGCCCAAAAGATTCCAGCAGCTGACAGGTAAGATCCCGGCAGCTGACAAGGAAGAATCCGGCGACGGCTCAAAAAAATTCCGACGTCAGACTGAAAAAAAAGTTTGTCAAAATTATATAAGAATCTCGATCTATATATAAACCTTCATAAGTTGTTTTATGTATGGATCTAAAACAAATATATATATATATATATATAAACTAAAAATCAACCCGAAAACATAAAAACCTTATGGTTTTAGCTGTGACGTGTTGGTTGAAAAGATTTGAGGTTGAAACATTGTGGTCACGGCTACGCAGGTTCCGACACGGTTAAGAAGGTTCCGGGCGTCTAAGCAGTTTCCGGCAACAACAACAAAATATGGAAAATCCTGTTTGTGATAAAGGTACGGCGACGGATACACACATCTGGCGAAAAAGATCTGCAAAACACCAAAAAGAAAATCAAATTCATAGAAAAAATCATAACAAAATCAGATTTACAAAAAATATAAAAAACATATTCAAGATAAACACTATAAAATCATATTTGTAAAAGAAACATAAATACATAAAAATTTCTTATGAAAATCAGTTTTTAAAAAAATAATAATAATAAGATTTTTATAAAAAAATCAAATTTATTTAATAAACGAAGATTTGTAAAGAAAAATACTAAATCGGCTGTGGTGGCTACTTTTACCGGCGAGTCAGCGGCGGTTTTTCCAGCGAATAACAACTTTTTCGATGACACAGACGGCGGTTTTTTTACGGCAGTGAAGGCTATTAAGAAATGCAAAAAAATTATAAGAGCTATAGATCTATAAAAGAAAACTTTTAAAAATTAATTAATAGTCCTAGATCTGTTAAAAAATCAAACCTTGAAAATCTTTTCAGGGTGGTGGTGGAGGTCCCGAGTACTCGTCTACAGATTCACATCACGAAGCCTACAAAAAAAATTATATACCCTGATGAGGTGTCATTTTATGCACTTTTTCGGGGTCGTTTAACCCCCTAAATCGTGCATTTATGCTCAAAATAGGTACTTAATCGTTCTTTTTCAGGTATTTAGTATTTGGAAGGCATTTAGAGGAAATACACGTGACTTTGGCTCATTTGGAGAAGAAACATACGCGACTACGGAACTACAAACCCACATTTGCTCAAGAAATTCTCCCTCAAAGCTGGAGACGCGTCACAGAACTACACTTGACGCTCGTCACAAAACCTACCATGGACGGCGTCACAAGATATCTCGACGGCGTCGCCCCCGCACGTCCAGCCCATAATCTAGAAATATACCTTGTCATTAACGCGTCCACACGATTAAAACCGACGCGTCGCAGCGATTTTTTCCTATATAAACAATTCGATTTAGGGTTTTAATTGGTGTAACTTTAGAATAAAAAGAGTGGAATGAACCTAGTTCGTTTAGCAGCTGTTAGAGATGATTTTTGGGCCAAAAATCCTATTGTACTTCCTTCAATTCATGTTCTAATCAAGTAAGACTTATTTAATCATTCAATATGAACTGTGTGAGATTCATATTTGTTTCTTGCTTTATCTATACATGCTTGGCTAATCCTCCCATTGTGTTTATTTATGATTTGTATAAAACCTAGAATGTAGATCTAGTGATGTGCTATCTTTGATGGATTAAGCATTTTAGTGCCTTAGAAACCACTTTTGTTTTGTATCGCTGTTGATATTTCTAGGAAACATGATTTGTGTAGAAAGGATACCATCGGGTAACATCTCATACACCTTGCCTCTTATATGGTTGAACCACTCTTAAATAGTATTTCACTGCATTTAATATACTCTTACGGGCCTTGTGAAAATATAAGTCTTCATACTACCATTACTTGTGCATTGCCTTAATGGAATATTAAAGTAGACGCGATTTCTTGTAATTCGTTCACAGACTCAAGAAATAATTACATATATCGGTACAAGTGGTGACCAAAAGCAACAACAAAGTAAAGCAAATCTAGAGGGAGTAATACATATTAAATAAACACAGTCATTATTATATTGTTATCAAACCATTAGCATAGTTTTTATTTAGTTTATTAGCTAAAATCAAACCAATCTCTCAAATATAAATTGAATATCTGGCTTTCCTATAAACATAAAAATACAAAAATAATCTTCTCTCAACCCTTAGAATTCTGTTAGACCGTGATCAAGCTGTCCAACCTATTCCCCAGTGACACGATAACACCCCCCGAGTCTGCTATACTACTACATACAACGATTAGGTGCACTGCTAGGGAGTTGTAAAACTTCGTGTAGAAGTCCTACGACGACCGCATCAAGTTTTTGGCGCCACCACCTGGGGAATAGTTAGGTTCTTATCATAGTTTAGCTTAGTTCTACTCGCTTGAATCCTTTCAAGTTAGACTTTAATTTCCACATATTAACAGACTACCCTACCAAGCCACGAGGCTCAAGAATATCCATTGAGCACCCCGTAGTGAACAACGTGGTACAATCTTCCGTCCGAACACCATCCGTTTGGTGCAAAACGGATCTCATTCCACTGACTTTAGTCCGAGGATCCGCAAATCAACAACCTCAAGATTTCTTTAACTTGTTAGACTCACTTTGACTTAGACGATGACAATATGGAAATAACAGCGCCTGTGTTTATTTCAATTTTCCCTTCGCGATCAAGCTAGCAATTGGCTTAAACGCCTTCCTGCAGGATCCATCACCACATGGGAGGATCTTACTACCCGATTCCTTGCTCAATTCTTACCACCGGGAAGGATCGCAAAACTCCCCAAAACTCCGCAACGATATCCTGATGTTCCAACAACATCATGGAGAATCTCTATCCGAAGCATGAACTCGTTTTAAGTACTTACTCCAAAAAGTCCCTCATCATGGCATAGATCTTTGGCTTCAAGTCCAAATTTTTTATGACCATGTCAATCCCGTCACAAGACGAACCATTGACCAATCGGCCGGTGGTAAGCTTCGTGATCTCAACGCTGAAGAATCATGGGCATTATTAGAGGACCTCGCCCTCTATGACAACAAAAGTTGGAACAGCCCAAGGGATTTCGCTAAAGGTCAAGGCAATCGCTTTGCCTCAAGATGTCCCGAGTACATCCGACCACCGTCTAACCGAGCTCGAAAATCAAGTCCAATGCTTGATGGAAGCTCATCTTGCTCCGACACAGCCTACTCAAGTAAACAAAATCACTACCTCATGTAAGATCTGCAGTGGTCCCCACGACATTCAGTATTGCATGGAAGATCCTGAACGAGCCTTTGTTGAATACGCATCCTCGCGTATCGATGAAGTGGGAGGTAAGTTGTATACCTTCAAGCCCGAGAAAAACAATCTTGGTGACACCTACAATCCGTTATGGAGAAGTCACCCAAACCTTAGGTGGAGACAACCCCAAAATTCTCAAAATTCCTAAAATAATTTTTCAAACCCACCTAACCGGTTTTAACCCAACGGTTCGATCCCGAACCGTTCCTATAACAACCGTCCTCAAAATTTTAACAATCAATCGAATATAGAAGGACTGGTTTCCGAGTTCATGGCATCTCAAGACGCTAGATTGTCCAAGTTTGAAGCCGATTTCAAACAACAACAAATCGAGATTACCAACAAAATTGACACTGTGTTGAAGGCCATCACCGATCGAATAGCAGGCACACTACCTAGCGATATGACCAAGAACCCAAAACTAATTTACTACCCCAGTTTTGTCTGCTCGTTCTTACACAACGAATAGAAAATAACCACAATGCTCAACACAAATCCATAGCTCAATCAACGCAATCACAATCCACCCCAAGCAGCCTGAAGAATCCCAAGTTAATAAGCCTGACGTAGGACAAGAAGAAAAAGGCAACCTTGGAAACATCAACTCTAACCTACACCCATAACCTGATCCATTGGCTTCCATCGCCACATAACAGGTACAAAAGCTAAATTCGATGCTTGAATCGTTCGGATTGGTTCCCCAATCCTCCAATACAAAATTTGTCTGCTCTAAAGAGGATGATGGGGAAGTAATGGTCATCGAGATCATCGACGAGACATGATCGAACTCAAAATTTAGTATCTGATGAAGGTGAAAGTGGCAACAACAGAAGGACCAACGGTAGAATACTTCGACACATTTCCAACAAGAGATGAGCTAACCTACCATAAGTACCATATGTGTGGCCTGATCCCCTTAATGTTTCTACGAAACCCCGTCATCACGGAAGGATGCTCCTCTAACCTTAAGATACCATGCAACATTGTGCAATGTGGCAAGTTGAAAAAGCCTACATTGACTTACACCCTCTAAATATCGTGACCAAGTAACGCATAATTGGGATCATGAGAGAAAACCGCAACCCTAGGGAAAAATGCGAATGGAGGAATTAGAATTTCATAGGAAGGGATTAAAAGGGATGCAGTCTTCCGAAAACTTCACCTATGTTTGTAACTTTATGATTGTCGAGGATATTAGCTCGATCATAGACCCTAGGTTGTCACAAGTAGTACTAGGGAGGCCTTTCATTGAAATATCCAACATGACTCACGACCTACCTGAAGGAGTAGTTAGGTTCACCAACGAAAATGATGAAGTTGCCTATAAAATGCCCCATAAGATAGAACAATACAACTCGTTATCGAACCTAGAAAAGGAACACATAAAATCGGTCTACCTTAGGAACGAGGAGGACAAGAGAAGAGGAGTTGACTATGTAATGAGTAAGATATTAGGGTTCTACAAGGAATGTTTAGAGTTAGGCCCTGAATATGTAACTGGATTGGATGATGAAGGAGAAGTCACGTAAGGACATGTGACTTTGAGTCTAGATACAAGACTCGTTAATAAAGAAAAGCGCCTCTTTGGAGTGCATACCCCTTTTACTTTTCCTGCAAAGTAAGAGTGTCCGTGTGTGTTTTAATTCTTTCATAGTTTGTTTTATATTTGGAACTATATGTAATCATTAGCTTTGTTTGAGTCTTTAAACTCGTCTTAATTTCAATCAAAGGTATTTTGCAACAATAAGTGTAGGGTGAATTTATCCGGTTTTAGAACCGAAGTTCATCACATGTTAAATAAATTGTTTAGATTAATTCGCGTCATATGATTGAATTGTTAAATCTCAGGTTTTATGCAGCTATTTGTACAGGAATTAACTTATGGAATCAAGTGCAGGAAAATTTTCATCAAAAACAAAAATTTCGTTTTCACAGAACATGGAGACGGCGTCACGATTTACACGCGATGCCGTCACCACGACACTTGTGACGTCGTCATGATTTTCCTGACGGCGTCAAACGCCCAGGTCCAAAAAACTTAAAGTTTTTAATTATTTTTGAAAATAAAACTCGCATAACATTTAATATATGTATTCTTCTGCTATAAACCTGCAAAACCTAATGAGTTTAACAATTCTCTCATCCTATCCTTACTGCTTTATCAAGTCAAACCCTAAATTCATAATTGTATATTATTTTATCGCATATTTTATGCTTGGTATAGTTGTCTTTGTCTTTTGATTACCAGTTTATAATTGACTAGAAGAAGCTTGGAAGTTCTAAGGAAGTTTCCGTTAGATGACTCTTAGAGGACGATCTTATACTAGTTTTCCCACATGTTTCTTCTCTATTATTATTGAGCAAAACAAGCATTACAGTTTTCTTTTCCTTGTTTTCTTTTCCTTTAATCGTTTTTTAACTGTACTTCTATAGAAAACACCGGGACAATGTTCAACTTTAATTGTAGGGAATAAGCCTTAAAAACTATTCTTTCATTTGCCATTTTCTTTGTCCTTAAAATGATGGGTAATATATCGAAATCAAAGCATAAGAGCAATTTTTACACCAATTAAAAAAAATTTTATGGCAACATACTGACTAAAAACCGAGTTTAATAGCGTCTCATGGATGGAATTAATAATGACACAGCACAATAACCCTCATAATTCCACCCCGAAATGTAGGTTCGCCTTTATATCTTTAGGAATTAGGGTATCTATTATTGATACCCAAGATAGTTTATACCTTTAGCTTTCTCGAGTTAAGGAGTGAGCAGTCACATGTGTCTATTATGTTATTACGGATGTGTACGTGTGGTCTTCGTCACCTTTTTGGAGCATTGAGATCGGTATTAAATTATATGAGTGTACCGGTAGTATATTAAATTATAGAACTTGTTTTTGTGATGCATCCCGAGACCGCATAGTAAGTATTAGGATTTGCTTGATAAGAGGCATTAGGATTAACCCATGTTTTAAACTTGTAATTGTTATGATGGTAACAACCCGATCATTATAACTATGCCCACACCCTTGCAAGCAACTACATTTTTAGTGAAAGATACCCCTAGTAACAACCCTCGCAGACCTATCTTTTTTCGCGGGTTCTTGTAATTTTTTGTGATGGATTATCCAGATCATTAATGAAGAGCATTGTTAACCCTTAAACCTATCGTTACACCCAAATCGCCTTAGCCTACCTTGTATGTACTCACGTTTAGTACAATTATGTGTTTAACCCCAATTAATTTTAAGTACACGGTTATTGTGGCCTAAGTTCTTATCCTTTAAATTACAGTTGACGATTAGGATCATGGTAGTATTATTTGCAGAGAATAGGAAGAAAAGTTAAGTCAATACCCGCATATATTTGTTAGATGATCTCCATGTTATTTTGATCCACTTAAATTCGTGTGCTAAGTTAGATTTAAATATTAATCATGTACAAGCACAAAGTGTAGGGCATCGTATCATAAACCCCCGTTTGATGTATAATGATATTAAAAAAAAGAGATTGATGTTAAGTTTTAGTTGTAAAGTTTGTAGATCTTCGTCCGAGTCTTGGATTAGCAACCAAACCAAAGTGTATTCGTGTAAATAATTAGATAACCCTTCCACCCCAAATTCACCCAAAGCCACCCAAATGTATCCCATATGTTTTTGTTTCCATTATATGTTATCTTACACCTACACCCCACAACCTTTTGAAAGACCTCTTAGATAGTAATGAATAATGCTTGAACCTAGCGATGGATGTTTGATCCTTTACCAAGCCTATGGTAATTTATATGCTATGACATGTCATGAGTGTTGATTTTCCGTTTTCCCCTTATGTTATAATTTATTATACACCCGAGTGAAAGAAAGAATCCCCAAACACTTATGTGAGGTGCTAGTAATACATTCCGGCTGTTTAATTTACAAGGTCTAGAAGGTTGTGTTCTAAAATACTTTTAAAGAGTGGTTAAAATTGACCATCATATTTTATTTGGTCTAAAAAAAAGCCCATTAGCGTGAGGACAATTTAAGCAATCCCAATTAAGGGTATTTGATGACTGTTATTATCATATAGGACACTTTTTCGGGGTCGTTTAACCCCCTAAATCGTGTATTTATGCCCCAAAAAAGGCACTTTAATCGTTCATTTTCAGTAATTAAGCATTTGGAAGTCATTCGAAGAAAAGAAACGGACGAGACTATGGACCTACACCAACATTGCTCAAGAATTTCTCCTCAGAAGCTGGAGACGGCGTCACAGATTACACGTGACGCCGTCACAAATCCTACCACGACGGCGTCACAAGATATCGCGACGGCGTCAGCCCGCACGATCCAGCCCATTATCTAGAATATTCTTGTCACGACGGCGTCACGATTAAAACGCGACGCCGTCGCAGCGATTTTCCTATATATACAAATCCGATTTTAGGGTTTTAAGTGTGTAACTTTAGAATAAAAAGAGGGTACGAACCCTAGTTCGTTTAGCAGCTGTTAGGGACGATTTTAGGGCCTAAAAACCCTATTGTACTTCCTTCAATTCATGTTCTAATCAAGTAAGACTTATTTAATCATTCAATATGTCTTGTTGTGTGATTCTTATCTGTTCTTGCTTTATCTATAACATGCTTGGCTAAGCCTCCTATTGTGTTTATTTATGATTGTATGAAACCTAGAATGTAGATCTTAGTGGTGTTGCTTCTTGTGATGGATATGCATGTTAGGTCTTAGAAAACCAGCTTTTGTCTGTATCGCTGTTGATATGTCTAGGAAAACATGATTGTGTAGAAAGGATACCATCGGGTAACAGTCTTCATACTACCTTGCCCCTTATATGGTTGATCCACTCTTAATATATTTCACATGCATTTAATATACTCTTAGGGGCCTTGTAATAGTCTTCATACTACCTTACTTGTGCGTTGCCTTAACGGAATATTAAATAGACGGCGGGTTCGTGTAATTCGTTCATGACTTAGGAAATAATTACATAGATCATCACAAGTGTGACAAAGCAACAACACTAGGAGAAGCAATCTAGGGAGTAATACATGATTAAATAAACACAAATCTTTTATTATATTGTTATCACCAGTAGCTTAGTTTTATATTTAGTTTAATACTAAAACAACCAAACCTCTAAATATAAGATTATACTGCTTTATAAATATAAAAATACAAAAATAATCTTCTCCCAACCCTTAGAATTTTGTTAGACCGTGATCAAGCCTGCCTAACCTATTCCCCTAGCGAACGATAACAACCCCCGAGTCTTGCCTATACTACTACTACAACGATTAGGTACTCTGCCTAGGGAGTTGTAAAACTTCTTATAGAAGTCCCTTACGACATCTGCATCAGCACAACTACCAGTTAGATCTAAGAGACACACGTGGCTTAGATATCAGGTTGAGGGATATACCAGAGAGATAGTTAATGACTTCGAGAGGAGACTTGATACGATATTCAGCAGACAGGTTAACCGGGTTCATATATTAGACTTTGAGGGGTTGACGGTAGATATGAGCAAGCTTTGACTGATAGGTTGAGGATGGTATATACTGGAGCAGAGGGACAGGTTTTGTTCACTAATGATGCCTGGAGGAGACTATTTGAGATTCGGGGACCGTTGGTTCGTGAGTTTATGCTCGATGTTCTTCAACACCTGCAGGATTGATGACACTGAGATGGGGATAGATGTTCATGATACCCTGTGTTTTCAGTTAGGTGGAGCTAGGCGTAGCATGACTTGGAGGCAGTTCATTCTGGCCTTGGGATTACATACTGTTAAGGAGATGGCTGGAGATGGCTTTGAGGCATACTAGGTAGGTAGTTTGAGAGAGATCGCCGACAAGGGCGATTTGAGTGATTATTGGGCTAGGATTTCTTCGGATGGTGATTTTTTTAAGGGTGGTCCCCTCCTATACATCTATTAGAGACCCGTTGAGGAGGCTTTGTGATAGACTAATCGCGGTGAGTATTTCAGGTAGGGGTCAGGCACCTAAGAAGGTGACTGCTACTGACCTATTTTACTTGAGGAGATTGGACGAGGGGATGGTAGTTAACGTCCCTTTCCTGTTAGCCCAGTACTTGTTTAGATACGCTAAGGGAAGGAAGCGTGTGGCTAGGTTGTCTGGCGGGCATTTTGTTTGGCGCCTTGCTGAGCATTTCGGGTTGGTTACCGAGGAGGGCCTCTAGGGATTGACTATGGTGGTTGGAGAGCTCAGGGTGATTGAGATGGATGAGCTGGTCAGGTTGCGTATATGTGAGAGATTGGGAGATATTTGGGCTTGGGTCGCACCTGGTCCAGAGAGGCAGTTGGTGGCTACGGCTGGAGCTGCTCAGGTGGACCTAGATGTTGCTGAGGAGGGTGCTCAGGCTATTCCATCACCCATACAGGCACCTCAGACACTTCCTGCTGCTGCCTCAGTTGTTAGGACCATGCCTTAGAGGATGACGAGGCTCGAGGAGGAGGTCCATGGAGTGAGAGAGAGCTTGGATGAGCAGCGCGAGGTCATAGACGCGATGGCAAGAGACTTTTCTAGGTTTACTGTGTGGGCATCTAGTGGTATATCGCAACTGCTAGATTTAAGTGGAACTACTTACACGAGGTATTCTGAGACCCACGTTCCATAACAGAGGCGCAAGGTCAGACAGAGGATCGATGGTGCAAGCCACATCTCTCTCTTTTCTCCTCCTCGTTTTTTTTTTTTTTTTTTTTTTTTTCAACTTTTATTTTTTTTTTTTTTTTTTTTTTTTTTTTCTTTCTTTTTTTTTTTTCGTTTTTTTTTTTTTTTTTTTTTTTTTTTTTTGTTTTTTTTTTTTTTTTTTCCCTTTTTTATATATTTCTTTTTTTTTTCGTTTTTTCTTGTTGTTGAGAGAGATGTGCTGGCACCATCGGTTCCTCTGTTGGGTAACCCTGCGCCTCTAATATGGCACGTGGTGGGTCTCAGAATACCTCGTGTAAGTAGCTCACTCAAATCTAGCAGGTTGTGTATACCACCGGCCGCCCACACATTAAAGAAACCTAGAAAAGTCTCTTGCCATCGCGTCTATGACCTCGCGCTGCTCATCCAAAGCTCTCTCTCACTCTATGGACCTCCTCCTCGAGCTCGTCATCCTCTTAAGGGCATGGTCTAACAAACTGATGGGCTAGCAGCGGAAGTGCTGAAGGTGCCTGTATGGTGATGGAATAGCTGTGCACCCTCTCTCAGCAACATCTAGGTACTCTGCAGCCTGCTCCAGCCCCGTAGCCACAATGCCTCTATGGACCAGGGTGTGCCGGAACCCAAAAGCCCAAATTCTCCCAATCTCTACGTATACGCAACCTGACAGCTATCCATCTCAAATCACCTGAGCTCTCCAACCACCATAGTCAATCCCTAGAGGCCCTCCTCGGTAACCAACCCGAAATGCTCAGCAAGGCGCCAAACAAAATGCCCGCCAGACAACCTAGCCACACGCTTCCTTCCCTTAGCGTATCTAAACAAGTACTGGGCTAACAGGGAAATGGACGGTGATACTGCCGGTTCCCCTCGTCCAATCTCCTCAAGTAAAATAGGTCAGTAGCAGTCACCTTCTTAGGTGCCTGACCCCTACCTGAAATACTCACCGCGATTAGTCTATCACAAAGCCTCCTCAACGGGTCTCTAATAGATGTATAGGAGGGGACCACCCTCAAAAAATCACCATCCGAAGAAATCCTAGCCCAATAATCACTCAAATCGCCCTTATCGGCGATCTCTCTAAAACTTCCTACCTAGTATGCCTCAAAGCCATCTCCAGCCATCTCCTTAGCAGTATGTAATCCCAAGCCAAGAATGAACTGCCTCCAGGTCATGCTACGCCTAGCTCCACCTAACTGAAAACACAGGGTATCACGAACATATATCCCCATCTCAGTGTCATCAATTCTATGCAGGTGTTGAAGAAAATCATCGAGCATAAACTCACGAACTAACGGTCCCCGAATCTCAAATAGTCTCCTCCAGGCTTCATTAGTGAAACAAAACCTGTCCCTCTGCTCCAGTATATACCATCCTCAACCTATCAGTCAAAGCTTGTTTTTTGTTTTTAGTCATCTCTACCGTCAACTCCTCAAAGTCTAATATATGAACCCGGTTAACCTGTCTGCTGAATATCGTATCAAGTCTCCTCTCGAAGTCATTAACTATCTCTTCGATATATCCCTCAACCTGATATCTAAGCCACGTGTGTCTCTTAGATCTAACTGGTAGTTGTGCTGATGCGGTTGTCGTAAGGGACTTCTATAAGAAGTTTTACAACTCCCTAGGCAGAGTACCTAATCGTTGTAGTAGTAGTATAGGCAAGACTCGGGGGTTGTTATCGTTCTCTAGGGGAATAGGTTAGGCAGGCTTGATCACGGTCTAACAGAATTCTAAAGGTTGAGAGAAGATTATTTTTGTATTTTTATATTTTATAAAAGCAGGTACAATCATATATTTGAGAGGTTGGTTGGTTTTAGCTATTAAACTAAATATAAAACTAAGCTACTGGTGATAACAATATAATAAAAGATTGTATTCATTTAATCATGTATTACTCATTAGATTGCTTCTCCTAGTGTTGTTGCTTTATCACACTTGAGTTGATCTATGTAATTATTTCCTGAGTCATAAACGAATTACACGAACCCGCCGTCTATTTAATATTCCGTTAAGGCAACGCGCAAGTAAGGTAGTATGAATACTATTACAAGGCCCCTAAGAGTATATTAAATGCATGTAAAATATATTAAGAGTGGATCAACCATATTAGGGGGCAAGGTAGTATGAAGACTGTTACCCGATGGTATCCTTTCTACACAATCATGTTTCCCTAGACATATCAACAGCGATACAGACAAAAGCTAGTTTTCTAAAGCCTAACATGCACATCCATCACAAGAAGCAACACCACTAAGATCTACATTCTAGGTTTCATACAATCATAAATGAACACAATAGAAGGTTTAGCCAAAGAACAAATAAGAATCACACAACAAGACACATTGAATGATTAAGATAGTCTTACTTGATTAAAACATGAATTGAAGGAATTACAATAGGGTTTTAAGGCCCTAAAATCGTCCCTAACTGCTGCTAAATGAACTAGGGTTCGTCCCTTTCTTTTACTTTAAAGTTACACACGTAAAACCCTAAAACAGATTTGTATATATAGATAAATCGCTGCGACGGCGTCGCGTTTTAATCGTGATGCCGTCATGAGTAGAATCTTCTAGATCTGCGCGCGAGTCGATACGTGCTGACGCCGTCATGAAATGTTGTGACGCCGTCACTAAGTGGGTTGTGACGGCATCATGTAGAGTTGGTGACGCCGTCTTCAGGCTCTGTGAGTACAAATCTTCAAGAGTCTTGGTGTTGGTGCCTTTCTTATTTTGGACTTCCTAATTGCTTTAGTTTTTTTTCTATTTTTCTCTTTTCCGTTAGTCTTATCTATTTCTTCTCTATGAGGCCAAGTCTCGTGTATTCCTGCCAAATGCCTTCTAAATGCTAAAATACCTGAAAAGGAAACAATTAAGTACCTATTTTGGGAATAAAAGCACGATTTAGGGAGTTAAAACAACCCCGAAACGTGTATAAATGACACTCATCAAATACCTTAAACTTGGGATTTGCGGTCCTCCAAGCAAATGGGATTTCTAACTAGACAATTAACATATGAGGTCATTCTTTACCTATTCTTTAAAAGTAATTTTACAACACAACCTTCTCGACCTTGTAATTAAAAAGCACGAAAACATACACTAGCACCTACATAAGTGTTTGGGAATCTTCATTCTCTGGGTTGTATAATAATTATACATAAGGGGGAAACAGGAATAATCAACACTCATTACGTCATAGCATAATAAACTACCATAAGGCTTGGTAACAGGATTCAAACCTCCACGCTGGGCGCAAGCATTAGTCATTACTATCTAGATGGTTTTTCAAAGGGTTGTGGGTGTTGTAGGTGTAAGATAACATTTTGATAGAATGGAAATGGGTATGGGATACATTTTGGGTGGCTTTGGGTGAATTTGAAGTAGAAGGGTTAGCTAATTATTTACACGAATACACGCTGGTTTGGTTGCTAAGCCAAGACTCGGACGAAGATATACAAACTCTACACAACTTTACATCAATCTCTTTCTTTTTCTTTTCTATTTTTTTTTTAATAACATAATACATCATAACATGGTGTTTATAACACGTACCCTATACTTGAGCTTTTACATGCTCGTATTTACAATCTAACTAATGACCCAATTTGAGGTTGGATCATAATAACATGATATATCTAACAAAAGTTATGGGGGGTATTGAATTCTTTTTGTAGGAATATCTTAGCAATTATAGTATAGGATTCTTTAGGGTTTTTAGAGAGAAGAATGAGGTGGTTGGATGAAATTTAAAAGAGAATCAAAGAATAAGAACCTAGATTACTATGTGAGAAAATGAACATCAATTCACCCTCTCCATATGTGCTGGAGGGGGCTTTTATACTTCTAGCTATATGACAGCCATGGGCTTAGGTCATGGGTTTTCCATGTGGTTTGACCGTTTAGCTTACTAACTTACATTTGATTATCTACGAGCTACGACTAGCTATATTGGAAGTGATGATACTTTTGGATTCCTAACAATCTTCCCCTAAGGGAGGTCACTCCAATTTACAAAAACTTAAACCTAGCATACTATGCTTTGACTTTAGTCTTGAGCTCAGTCTTTAACTTCAATTATTAACTTGTGATATGTTGTAGTGATCTTTGACTTTAGGCTTTGACTTGTATCTTTGACTTGATATGAATGTGATCTTGAACTTCTTGAGATCATCAACCAAGCATAATCTCTTTATGTCGTCTTGTAATCTTGCCATCTTGTGACTTTGGACCGACATGCTCATACATTTCTTGATATGATAACTTGAAAGCTTTAATGATGCATCTTTCTTGAAGTTCTTTTAACTTTAACACCTTTGTCACTTCAGAAGGACGTGCGATATAGAGGTAGCGAAAGTCTTAAAACATTGACTTGAGCTTTTCATGATGTCTTTTATATATGTCGGTCGGGTCATGGCAACATGTGGTAATTGGACTTCGAACTGTAATCGTGAGGATTACTCTACCACGTCAGGAAATCTGCATAAATGGGTTAGTGATAAACAACATATATGGACGAAAGTGGCTTTGTCACTTCGTCGAATATGGTTGTAACAACCACGGTTCCCCGTTACTCAGTATAAATACTGCCTGTGATCAGGTAGAATTCCAAAGAATCTCCTTGACAGGGTTTCGCAGCTGCACTAGCCGTTCTCATTATCGGAGCGTCCCAAAGCAGACAACACGGTAAGAGTGAACCGGTAAGTTACCATCTTCCTGATTAAGCCGTCAATTCGTGTTCAGCTTTCCTGTGTTAAGATGTGAGGCTTCCCATGGACATAAGATTGAAAATCGATTTAGAAAATCAGTCGATGTGTCAAAATACAAACGGTTTTTATGACACACCAACAGTTTTATCTTTTTCAAAATTCATTCGTTAATTCATAAGCTGGACCGAATCGATATCCAGTATCACAAGTTCAATCCGTATAGGATCTCACGAGTCACCTACCAAGAGCTTGTTTGATGTTGGCTCAAGCAGGATTCCCATCTTCACTATGAATACTTAGTATCACTTTGATGTTCTGGCAAAATCACAAGGATAATGCGTAGGACTCTTTATACATATTTCTTGTTTTTCACATTGTGTGAATTAGCAAGCATAATTTTAACAAGTGTCCTAATGAGATTTATGGATGATCTCTTTTGGCTCTAGACTCAATAGTGCGCTTTAGTTTTAGTGATCGGAAGCTGGAGCAGACTGCCACCTTTTCAATACCATCTAACTCGGAGTGAGAAAGTTGATAGAAATGCCTGTAATCTCCGTGAGAAATGAAACATAAATCTTTTGAGAGATTTCTAGTGGACTAGGGAGGTTGCGCATTGCAACCGGGGTTCACTGTGCAGTCTTAATGTCAGCAATCATCTTTGTGATTCTTGACAGCAGATGTATTGACCCGGTTTTTGCCTAAGTGTAAGGAGGGCTTCTTTCTTTTCACCCTTTATCTTAACTTTTCTTTTTAATTCTTTAACCCCTTCAGCGCTTACCGAGACTTCATAACTAGTACCTTGTTGGGTTTGTTCTAGTACTAGCTCCATCTCAGTCGGTACTTTTCCCTTAATCTCACTTTACTCCTTTTTTCATACCTAAGGACTTCTACACTATCTAGTGGAATATCCCTGGGTAGATCCCTCCGGTTCTGGCTGGATCATAGGAATGGATACCTAAACTTAACCACCTTATAACTCCAATACAATAATTTAAGAGGTCGGGCTTTGGTACTTCCATATTTCAGCCATCACTTAACCATTTGCCCCCCCTTCATACGTGCATCGATTAATCAAAAGATTTTAGCACATATACGGGTTAGCGTACACTTGAGATCTTAAAAAATCACATTATTAGCCATATATTTTAATCACATTTTCTCCCCCTATCAAAAATGTTAAATCTTTTAATATTTTAGATATTAATTGATAAAATATATATGCATTCGGGGAGAAAAATGTCCAATTATTAACAAGTCAATTATTGGAACATATTAATGTTCCTCCTCAACTTATGAGGGTATTATATGGTGTTTGAGTATGTTAATTTGAATTTTTTTGAATTTATAAGAAAATTCTTGAAAATTCATACTCAAAATACTATATGTGGCCTAATTTTTAAGTCTACCATCGTAATATATACATATTCACAAGTTTTAAAATATTACGAAATAACCTTATGATGATCGAACCAATATGTCAAAGGTCATATTGTTCGTTGTACGTAAGCCTGTGAGGTAAGTTCCGTTGTGCTTCCACCAACAAATCTTTTTGAGGCTCCTCTTCATCCCTTCTTTCTTTCAGCTGCTTATCAATCGCTTGATCATGATATACTCTTTTTTTTTCCAATGAACTCCATCTTTCTTTGGTAGGTTACTCCTTCGGATTTCTTTGTGATGAGGTCATCCAGCGAAGTTCGAAGCCCAGATAATGTCCTATCACTAAACTTGTAGAGTTTATCTGATCGCATCAACCTGTTTCTCCCTAGGTTGTCAACATAAATGAATCCTTGAGGGTCTTGATATGAAGTGTATGGGTCCCTTTTCCTGATGTCGGGTTTGGTAGTTTTTGGCTTGGTGACGTTGATCTTCTTCTGGTAACTTTCGACTCCGAGTTGAAGATCTTCGACTCGCTTCTGAATAACCAAGCTTCTGGTGAACATTCTTAATGCTATTGCGAAGTCAGAAACATCATCGCCCGAGAGATTTGTGAGTCGATTCTAAACAACAAGGAGGAGCATGTTGATGTGTGCTAAAACACACATCGTTTATACCCCAGAAAACACTATTAATCGGACTAAAAATGCTAAAATATGGATGATTATCTTGCAAATATGGTTGTTTGGTATTTTTATGTCATGCAGGTAAAAATGATTAAAAACGGAGCAAAAACGGGTAGTTACGGGTTCATCGCGATCAAGAGTGCCTATTATTCATAATCAAGACAAAGTAGTGAAAAGTCCCCGAGCATGCCATTGGAAAGAGCACAGAAAAACGAGTCTAACGGTGTCCTCGAATCTTAATGGGCCAGCCCGTAACCCATTTTATGGGTCGGGCCAGCCCAAACTATCTTAGCCCATTATAAAAGCCCAAGATAATTAAATCTGAAATATAGGAGTGACATCATTGTGACGTCACGATCACATGCTTCAAAATTAATTCATAAACTAGCACGTGACTGCGCACTTACAATTGAGGGACGAGTAAACATAAGACACATGGCGGGGGAAATTTACTTCTCAAAATTACAATTCCAAATTCATTTCAAATGGATCCAACGAAGGACAATGCTGCATACAAATGAAGCATTCAAAAGGGACATGTGTCACCTTCCAAACGGCTGGATCCTCTTTATTTATTTGGCCATTCCGTGTGACATTGGGACCGATGTGCAATCATTGGCTCAATATTCCAACTGATTGGGCCCAATAATTTACAATATCCCCCCCTCACACTCTTTAAAACACATGCTCCCTAATTTGAGACACTGAGGAAAAATTTAGTTTTTAAGTTTTCACATTTTCCTTATTTTTCGCTATTTTTGTTTAGTGATAAATTTATTTTATTTTTTTGGCTTATTGTATCAAGATTATTTCACTCATAGCTTATGAAGTTTTTGTATAAAAATTGTTTTTGAAGCTTATTGTAATTCGTGGTTTGCTTATTATGTAAGCTTATTTGTTCTTTTTCCTTTTTACGTGTTAGCTTATTAAATAAGCTGTGTTTTCGAGCTTATTCTCTGAGCTTATTAGTCTCAAAGCTCCTTAATAGCTGAAAGATCGACTCTTATAAGCTCTCTAAAGCTTATTTGAATCATTCTTATTAGTTTTTAAG
Source organism: Tanacetum coccineum (assembly GCA_026074375.1). Taxonomy (NCBI): domain Eukaryota; kingdom Viridiplantae; phylum Streptophyta; class Magnoliopsida; order Asterales; family Asteraceae; genus Tanacetum; species Tanacetum coccineum. Next base: position 15,779 of record BQNB010005452.1, on the reverse strand, counting down.
ACTTTTCGAATAATAAGCTCTAATAAGCTCAGATGTAGCTTATTGTCGTGCTTAATTCATTTTTGAGTTATTAGAAGCTCTTATTATCTGATAAAATAAGCTTCTAAATAGCTTATTTCATTTCATTTGAGCTTATATCATCTAGACAAGTTTTCTTTAGCATTATTGGCTTATTCATTTTGCTATTTGAGAAGTTCGAATGCTTTTAGCTTAAAAAAATCATTTGTTGCTGTTTTCATTGCTTACTTAGTGCTATTATCGTTTTTGTATTAGCTTATATAGTAGATTTAGCTTAAATCTTTATTTGTAAGTGCTTGATAGTTATTAATCTCGTTTTAGATTTGCTAGTAGCTCGTGCTCGTTGCTTTTAGTTGTTCGTTTAAGTAAAATTGTGGCTTATTTCTGTGTTGAAGCTTATTCGTATGTTAGCTTATTCGTGTGAGCTTATTTGGTTCGAGCTTTAGCTTATTAGAGATAATTAAAAAAGATAAGCTAGTTTCTCATTTGATTTTTGTCAACTGGATGCGTTTGGTTTGTGGAAATTTAACCTGGGCATGTGTTTTAGAATAAGATTAGGACCCATACTAGTAATTAGGCCGTAAGTAGGAAAGCCTGGGCTGCGTTTGGTTTGTGAATTAATCGTTGGGCCAGAGTGGAATAGATTTATTGAATTTGCAAGTTTAGTATAACTCTTAAATCTTAACAGTTTGTATTTGATTTGTGATTTTGGTACCGGTCTACTCATGAGGCGCGGAGCTTAAGGGTTTATTTAGTTAGACCGAATTTGATTATTTGCTTTAGCTAAATAAATCGGGTGGTATTCGTTTATTTGCGGGTCTTCCATTCGGGTTCTAATCTTCTTCCTTTTTAAATCAATAGTAACTTTAATAATTATATATATTAAAAGTAGATAATTGTAGTTTTATAATATTGTGTGCTGATTAGATGATGTTGCTATGTGTTGATAGTTTTTTTGTAGTGCTTGCTAAGTGATTTGTGGATTGGACATTAAGTGTGGATTGTAAAAAGGTTTGTTAATTAATAATCTTCAATTATTTAGATTTGTAGTTTGAATGTTTTAAAGGGCAAAATCCGAAAAAATAATCAAACTACACATCTAGTAATTAGTATCTTTTTAAGAGGTTTTTGTCAATATAAGCCAACGTTGTGAGATAATTATCTTTTCTAAGGAAATTAATTCATTAAGTAAAACCTTAATTCACACTTGATGGACTTTTCATGTCACTTAGCAAGCATTTTCGTCTCCTAAATATCTTTTAGATCAATTAGCTTTATATTCGGTAGTATTATTATTAGTAATTTTAGATTGGTAATTTTTAGTGATTAAAATTAGTTTTAAAACCAAAAACAAAAATATTTGATATTCAAGCATCAAACAAGATACTTTCGTGGATCTCAAATTCATCTCTCGTCGGGATACGACACTCGGAAGATAAAACTATTACTTTTCCTAAAGTAATTTTTATATCTATACGGAATACTCTCTATATTATTACTATTTGATATTATATATTATATATTTTTTATCGAATCCGTTTTTTGCGCCACTGCCGGGGAGAGTTGTTCGATTTTCACGTGGTGTTTGAAGTTAGTGCCTTGAAGATCCTTTCGTCTTGAAAGTTTATTTTCGTATAATATTAAAAATATAAAAATACAAAAAAAATATAAAAAAATATAAAAAATTCAAAAATATTTTATTTTCTTTTATTCAAAAAATCCAAAAATATTTTCATTTCCTTATTTTTTATAAAAATCCAAAAATATTTTCCTTTTATTTTTTCTTTTATATAAATATTAATTTTTTTTTTATTAGATATGCGAATAATTAGGCCCGTAGATTTAGGTAGCTTTTGACTTGACTGAGTTTTGCACTCTAGCTTTTCCCTTAGCTTTTTAGACTAAGCGTTTGCTTAACTTTAAAATTTTACAAAGAACGAAAAATGATAGAGTTTTATATAAGTTAGATGCTAAGCGTGGAGTAGTTGGATCTCTTTAGAGCTCACAGAGGTTAATTGTGGCTTTTTGCTCCCACCAGCTTAATAAATATTATATAATTGTTAAATAAATAAAGTTATTTTGGTTTTTGCGATTCTTAGTTTAGATCCCTTCGTAGAGATTCCTTCTGGTGAAAGTATGGTACACATCGAGGTTTTGTCAGTGTTGTGGGGAAATAGACTCCTGGACCATGGTTGGCTCGCATACCGATGTGGCAGTTGTTAAAAGACCACATGACTTGAAATTTGGCTATAATGTAATAATAAACCGAAGCCGAAATAAGACTTCTGGATCATGGTCGGCTCGCATACCGATGTGACAGTCGTTTAAAGGGTGGAGGTAATAATAATAATAATAATAAAAACTGTGGGCTGATAAAAGTTTACTGTCTCTGGTCGGTTCGCTCCTGATGTGGCAGTCTTCAAAAGAAGGCCCATAGTAAGAATAATAATCCGAGACTGATAAAAGTTTGCTGCATCTGGTCGGTTCGCTCCTGATGTTGCAGCCTTCAAAAAGGTCGAGGAAATTACCGAGGTCGAAATAAGACTACTGGCTCTTGTCGGTTAGGACGCCCGATGTGTCAGTTGTTTAAAGGACCGATGTTTAATAATGTTGCAATAATAATAACAATAATAATAATAAAGCCAAATTTCGACTCCGGGGTTATCTAAATAAAGCCTCCGTCTATGGACTCGTAGTTGAGTTGTTTCAGATGAAATAAAAAGGATAACCCCTAAATCATGCGAAATTAGAACCTTAATGTGGACCTTATTCTCACCATATCGTCTCTTTAGGAAAGAATTTCAAACTAATTATGGCCTAAACCGGGTTTACTTTATATAAATAAGGCCATAATTTATTTGTCATTAATAATAATAATAATAAAATCCTTAGAGGATTTAGGAATAATGAGAGCGAAAAGTTAAGTTTATATTTACACAATTAGCATTTATGAGTAGTGTTAGCATCTAATCTTATATTTGGCTGTGATTTCGTTTTAAGCTTGGTTTGGGGATTGTGAAAAGTCAAGGATGACGAACTCCCGTTCTTAAAGCTTTTAAATAAATTTTATTAAAATTTTATCTTTGATTTTATCTATTATTGAATAAGTGGTTAAAACGGGGGTGCTTGCGAATTAAATGATTTTTGAACCTTGTTAATGGACCTTTTCTGTTCTTGTTTGATTGTGAGGGGTCATAAGTTAAAGGGGGATAAAATTATTTATTTCCGGGTTTGTTTTATTAACATTGCGTGTGGGACCAGCAATGGCTTAGTGTGGGGGAGTTTGATGTGTGCTAAAACACACATCGTTTATACCCCGGAAAACACTATTAATCGGACTAAAAATGCTAAAATATGGATGATTATCTTGCAAATATGGTTGTTTGGTATTTTTATGTCATGCAGGTAAAAATGATTGAAAACGGAGCAAAAACGAGTAGTTATGGGTTCATCACGATCAAGAGTGCCTATTATTCAAAATCAAGACAAAGTCGTGAAAAGTCCTGAGCATTCCATGGCAAAAAGCACGAAAAAACGAGTCCAACGGTGTCCTCGGATCTTAATGGGCCAGCCCGTAACCCATTTTATGGGTCGGGCCAGCCCAAACTATCTTAGCCCATTATAAAAGCCCAAGATTATTAAATCTGAAATATATAAGTGACATCATCGTGACGTCACGATCACATGCTTCTAAATTAATTCCTAAACTGTACCGTGACTGCTATATTACAATTGGATAGACGAGTAAACATAGGGGACACCATGGCGGGGGGAGGGGAAATGTACTTTCTCACAATTACAATTCCAATTCATTTAAGGATCCACACGTAAGGACACTGTTTGACTACAAATGAAGCATTCAAAAGGGGACGCGAGTCACCTTCCAACGACTGGAGCCTTTTATTTTATTTGGCCATTCCGTGTTTTATGTGACATTGGACCGTGTGCAATCATTGGCTCAATATTCCCAAATGATTGTGCCAAATTTACAATATCACCCCCCTCACACTCTATAAAAGCACCTGCTCCCCTCTATTTTGAGACACTGAGGAAAATTTAGTTTTAAGTTTCTTTTTCTTATTTTTAGCTTATTTTTGTTTAGTGATAGCTTATTTTATTTTTCTGGCTTATTGTATCAAGATTATTTCGCAAGCTTATTGAGATTTTGTAATAAAAATGGTTTGAAGCTTATTGTAATTCGTGGTTTGCTTATTATGTAAGCTTATTTGTTCTTTTTCCTTTTTACGTGTTAGCTTATTAAATAAGCTTTGTTTTCGAGCATATTCTCTTAGCTTATTAGTCTCAAAGCTCCTTAAAAGCTGAAAGATCGACTCCTATAAGCTCTCTAAAGCTTATTTGAATCATTCTTATTAGTTTTTTAAGACTTTTCGAATAATAAGCTCTAATAAGCTCAAATGTAGCTTATTGTCGTGCTTAATTCGTTTTTGAGTTATTAGAAGCTCTTATTATCTGATAAAATAAGCTTCTAAATAGCTTATTTCATTTCATTTGAGCTTATATCATCTAGACAAGTTTTCTTTAGCATTATTGGCTTATTCATTTTGCTATTTGAGAAGTTCGAATGCTTTTAGCTTATAAAAATCATTTGTTGCTGTTTTCATTGCTTACTTAGTGCTATTATCGTTTTTGTATTGGCTTATATAGTAGATTTAGCTTAAATCTTGTTTTAGTTTAAAATCGTTTAGCTTATTGCCTTGGTTTTAAAGAGTTACTAGTTCTAAGTGCTTATTTAGTTATTAAAATTGCTCATCTAGTATTCATGGTGATTCTGGCTTATTAAGATTGCTTATTTGTAAGTGCTTGATAGTTATTAATCTCGTTTTAGATTTGCTAGTAGCTCGTGCATCTTGCTTTTAGTTGTTCGTTTAAGTAAAATCGTGGCTTATTTATGTGTTGAAGCTTATTCGTATGTTAGCTTATTTGTGTGAGCTTATTTGATTCGAGCTTTAGCTTATTATAGACAATTAAAATAGATAAGCTAGTTTCTCATTTGATTTTTGTCAACTAGATGTGTTTGGTTTGTGGAAATTTAACATGGGCCTGCATTTTGGACTAAGATTAGGACCCATACTAGTAATTGGGCCGTTTAAAGTGGAGAAGCATGGGCTTTGTATGGTTTGGTTTGGTGGGGGGAAAAATTAATCGTTGGGCCAGAGTGGAATAGATTTATTGAATTTGCAAGTTTAGTATAACTCTTATATCTTAACAGTTTGTATTTGATTTGTGATTTTGGTACCAGTCTACTCATGAGGCGCGGAGCTTAAGGGTTTATTTAGTAGACCGAATTTGATTATTTGTTTTAGCTAAATAAATCGGGTGGTATTCGTTTATTTCCGGGTCTTTCATTCGGGTTCTAATCTTATTCCTTTTTAAATTAATAGTATAAAGTAGCATAATTTGTAGTTTTATAATATGTTGATGCTTATTAGAATGATTGTTGCTAGTGAGTAGTTTTTTTAGTGCTTGCTAAGTGATTTGTGGATTGGACATTAAGTGTGGATTGTAAAAAGGTTTGTTAATTAATAATCTTCAATTATTTAGATTTGTAGTTTGAATGTTTTAAAGGGCAAAATCCAAAAAAATAATCAAACTACACATCGAGTAATTAGTATCTTTTTAAGAGGTTTTTGTCAATATAAGCCAACGTTGTAAGATAATTATCTTTTCTAAGGAAATTAATTCATTAAGTAAAACCTTAATTCACACTTGATGGACTTTTCATGTCACTTAGCAAGCATTTTCGTCTCCTAAATATCTTTTAGATCAATTAGCTTTATATTCGGTAGTATTATTATTAGAATGTTAGATTGGTAATTTTTAGGATTAAAATTAGATTTAAAACCAAATACAAAAATATTTGGATAATTAAAGCATACAAAACAGATTACTGTCGGTGCGATTCTCAAAATTCATCTCTCGTCGGGGATACGACACTCGGAAGATAAAAAGACTATATTTTCCTAAAGTAATTTTTTATATCTATCGGAATACCTCTCTTTATTATTACTTTTTGATATTATAATAATTTATATATATATATATATATATAGTATATTATTTATATATATAATATATATATATATATTATATATATATTTTATCGAATCACATGTCCTCGATGTCATTGATACAAAGACGTGGAAAGTCACCTTCCTTGAATGTGTAAAGGTCGTTCTCGGCTCTTCCGACTACAATATCTTTCAGATACCTATACCCATGTTTCCTCATTACCTCGACCTGAGTTACTGCCAGAATACGTTTAATAGAATATACATCATGTCATGATTTCAAGCCCCGTGCATATCCATAGAAGGACTTACGTTGGTCTCTCCAATGAGAAATACTCCAAAGTGCATGTTTATCATATGCGACTTTAACAGGACTCCAAATGTTTGGAACCATGTCTTCAATGCCTGGAAGATCATATTGTGCAGCCTTTGTCTCCGTTAAAGAAGTCATGTAGGTCATTGTCGAAATTCCTCTTTGCAGATACTTAAGATCGTTGTTGAAGAACCAATCAACCGGTACTTTTTGATGATTTCTACTCATAACTAAAGGTAGGGGTTTGGTAAGATCAAATGGATAGTCACCGCCTTCTGGATTCTCCCAATCAAGTTTCTCTGATAAGGCTTTGTAACATTTTTCAAAGTCATACTCCAACTCATCATAATTGGAACGAGTGCCTTTGAGAAGTCTGAATGTTGGCCCTAACAAGGTTTCTTGAGTCAGATTGGTGATCTTTAGGCCGTTCATGATGTATGCAGAGAAGTCTATAGGAGTGCTCATTAATTCATCACAGGTCTTTGACGGTTTATCAGCAAACGACGCAAGAGTCATTAACCAGCTTTGAGTAGGTCCTTGTTGTGGAGTCTTTCTGTCATTCTAATCAGTATCAGTGGGTTCTTGAGGTCATTTAGGTTTGGTAAACCAATCACGTTTAGATGCGACCTTTCCCTTGGGTTCTTCATCATTATTACCCGAGTTCTCCTCTTAATCTTGTGGCATATCCGAATCTGCAACCTTAAACTCTGGTTCATCTGACTGAACAGACTTTCCAAAAGATTTTGATTGAGACTGGGTGCCTTTGGATGAGCCATACTGTGATTCTTTGCTTTTAGACCTTTTGCTGTTTCTGCATCCTTGCTAGTCTTCCTCTTCTTCAACCCTCGGTCTGATCCAGTGAAAGGGTCTTTATGTTTATCTTTATCTTTTTGGCTTCTCTTCAACGAATACACTTTATCATAAGTGGAGAAGAGAGTCTAGTCGAGTTTATAAGATTTTATCAATCCTTCATAGCATTCTCTATGTCCAGGAGCTGCTAGATATGATTTACTTTTATCTATTTTGTCGATCAGAATTCTTCTTCACTCATATTGTAAGCGTGAGCAGCCCTTATGAAAGAGTGTTGGGTGAGAAGACTCCTTGGATAGAATAGCATGATCAAGTAACTCAGTAACTGTAGGTCCTTGGTTTAGGATCTGACTAGCCTTTGTAAGACGATAGATAACTTGGATAAATCCAAATCAACTATATGAGAGACACTAACTATGAAAATCAAGTGTTAATGCGGAATCTTAACACAAGAGTAAAGAAGAAACGATAATACTAAAATTGCTATTAAGCTCTATGCTTCTATTGATATTTCTCTAAAACCTGTATGTAACATTGTGCCTTAGGGTTCCTCTTATACACCAAAGAAACCCTAATGGGCTTTACAAAACGCTGTAAGGGTAATACATCTCCTTTCCTAAGATTATCTCTAAGTTAACTATTACGATTCTGTTTCTAAACAGACTTAACTATAAACAGAATTAACTACGACCAGTACTAACTTTAGTACTGCTAAGACTACCAGTGACTACTCGTCACATCAGCAGGAATGCTACTTGAACTGTCAGCAGGAACGACTTAATGCTATCAGCAGAAACGAACATCTCTAACAGCAGAAACGACACTTAGTCGTTTTTAATTTGTCCCAACAATCCTCCCCTAAACTTGGTTTTGACTCCGTTAATTCCAAGTTTCTAGATAGATCTTCGCGAAGCAAGAGGATTGAGTAACAGCAGAAACAAGTACCAGCAGATACAAGGTAACTAGCAGCAACAAAGCAAGCAGCAACATTAAAGAACAGCAACTTCCAGTCTTTGCAGCAAGTATTCATCACAGCTCTTCAGCACTCCATGCTATCAGCAACATTGACAAGTATGTACATCAAATCATAAAATTGCAGTCTATCCTCATCACTTCCAGGTGTGTTAACTCCTGTGAGAGGTGAATCATTGAAAAATGTAAATGGATTTGATGTCTCTTTACCAGTTAGCCATTAACTCTGGAGTAGTCAGTTCTTTGGCCACCAGAAAGGTGTATGTCCATGGTCAACTGAGAACCATTTCAACTCTCAGTATGTGAAACATTGGTGAGTTGAATACCATATAGTTTTTGGCAAACCATTATAGCCATCAACGGATTTGATATGCCTTTACCTGTAGCCGTTTGCTCAGGGCTAGTCAATCCTTTGGCACCTAGAAAAAGTAAATTCCATGGTGGATTGAGAACCATATCAACTGTTTTGTACATGAAACTTGGTAAGTTGATAAACCAACCACTTTTTGGTAAAGTGTCAACCATCTAATATGGATTTGCATGTCTTTACCATAAGCCATAATCTTATGGACTAGCCAACTCTTCACTTAGACAGATATGGTGAGTTGAAAACCATACAATATTTAGTAAATTGTCAACTATAAACGGGTTTGAGAAGTCTTTACCAAGAGCCGTCTGCTCTTGGACTAGCCATTTTTCATCCCAACAGGAATATGGAAAATGAATACCATCCAGGTTTTGGTAATCTGGTAACCAACAACGGATTTGAGTTACACACCAAAGCCGTTTGCAATGGTGAGCCAGACTCTTGCTTGGCTGTTAGCCATGGTGAGCTGAAAACCATTTGTCGTGTAGTGTAAGCACTAACACCAGAGTAATACAACTAACGAAGAGTACATATTACATTTTTTTATATATATATATATAAAATAAGAATAACAAAACTATGGAGAACAAATATCAACGAAGACACAAACTTACATAGGGGCAGCTGCAAGACACTCATAGGATTCCCGTAAACCAGCTTGAATCGCCTGAATCACACTCCCAGCAACAACAATATCTCGACAGTATGAGGGTGGAACTGTGAGCCTGTGGCGTAACATCCGTTCAAGCAGTGTAGCCCGGATAGGATAGACCTTGTCCACAAACATATAAACAGTTTTCCCATGCGTTAAGTCCAAGACATGAACAGAGCTCTTGGGATACAATTTCCAGCTGCTCACCACCCAGTCATCTTGTGTTCTCCAAAAATCTTCCACATCATCAGAATGAAGGGACTGACACAACAGATTGACGTCTCTCCAAAGGTCTAAACCAACATCTACATCTGGGTTCAGTCGAAAATACCTATTCATCCGTCGACGTAACAGAAGGAGATCCTCACGATAGACATGAGGGAGCAACTCTTTCAAGTAGAAAAAGGACTTTTGCCGTCGATTCTCCTGATAATAAACATGATAATAACTGTTACTTAGCGGACAGATCACCATCTCCCAATCTTTAAATGCACCATATGGAAGTGGAGGAATATAAGTCGCCATATCATCATCACTCTCACTCTCAGAACTGAAGAAGTCTTCAACTGGTTTATCCCATAAAGAGTTATCACTTCGCACCCCACGATGTTTACTACGAGACCGAGGAGGAGAAGAGGCAGAGTCAGAAATGGGTTCAACCTTTACCCGTGGATTAACAATCTCATCATCTGGGAGTTTGTCCACAACCACAACACCAGCACCAGAAATATACTGACCCCGAAAGAGAATCTCAGCTAGCACTTCATCATCTGAGTCAGGGTCAGCAGCAACGCGAGACATACCTATCTGCTCGTCCTCATCACTATCTAAGAAAAACTCATTAAGACCTCCTGATGTGGATTCAAACAGAACATCAA